>VZUI01003544.1:0-22260 GCA_013401135.1 Cettia cetti
CTGGCTTTTGCTGCTGCTGCTGCCGCTGCTGCTCCTGCCTGGCTTGCTGCTGCTGCTGCCTCTCTTTGCTATTTTTTTTTTTTTCCGCTGGCTTTGGCTCCTTTCCCCCCCCCATCTCTCAAGACCCGAACCGACTCTGGATCTGGTGGCTGGGAACCTGAGACCTGCTGCCTGGAACGTGAGTCTGCAGGAAGAAGCTCGGCGCCCTCCCTTCACAGCAACTTGCCTGAGTATCATCTGGGGCTGTTTTTTTTTTCCTTCTCTGTGTTGGGGAGTGTTCTTTTCCTTTGTTATTTGTTAATAAACAGTTTTTTCCACTTTTTCTCTGAGGAGTTCCTTCCCGAACCTGGGGCTGGGGGGAAGGGGTAGTGGAGGTTTGTCTCCTCATGGAGATTTTCCTCCTAATTTGTCCTAAACCAAGACAACTTCCTATAAATATGTAGATGGATAATAGAGTTCAGAATATTCCCATGGCAAACTGTAAATTCTTGTTTCAGATTGCAACACTAACTCCTGAGAAATACAAAGCCTGTAAGAGCAGACACTAGACCTCATCTTAAAGACTTTTCAAATATTTTAAAATTCATTTTTGTCTTTACCAGTTCTAAAGATATGATTTTATCTCTGCTTATTTACTGTTTTTTCTCTGTCTTATTGATAAGTTTTTAAAAACAAAAGGATACAATTTCTGTGTGTGTGTAATTTTAGATATTCTGAGGATCAGCAAACAGAAAAAAGTGATCTTTCTTCTCTGTGGTTTCTTTCATGTCTGTACTTCAAAGATATGACTTAAGAAGATCAGTTATTGTTTGTCTACCTCTCATCATGGAAATCAAAATATGATGGTTTAAAGTATATGAACCAAGACTTTCTTTTTTTTTTTTTTTTTTTTTTGTAACAAAAGAGAGTGAATCTTATTTGGAATTATATCGGTACGGTTTTATTGACTGATGTGATATTTTAAAAAACCCAAAAAAACAAGTGTTTTTAATATCACATGTGTGTTTAAAAACACCATGTGTTGTTAAAGATTAAAAAGAATTAATTGACTGAATTTTAGGTATTTTCCATTGTCTTTGATGAAAAGACTAACATATTCATTCATTAAAGAAACATAAAAATCAGAAACTGGTCAAAACAATGCAAGTTGTAGAGTGCATGCATTTATTTTCACTACACATTTTTCATTAGTGTAAATGAAATCTAATATATTCATTAAAAAAAACAGTTTACTTTTTCATGTACTCTAATCTTCCTGAATTAGTTTATGTTAAATTTGTTCCAGTGGCTTTGGCAGATACATTTCTTAAATTATTTTCCACATACATATTTTTGTTTGGTTTAAGCTTGAAGTTTGCTTGTTTGTTTGTTTATGCTGATTTTTTTGTTTGTTTGTTTGGGGTTTTTTTGTCCCGGTTATGACTTTATAGATGCTTTAGAAATACCACAAAATAGTACCAGATAATGAAATGCCTGAGTTGCTGCCTGTGTAACATCTGGGAAAAGCTTGTTCTTTGCCCTTACTCAGAGATTCTATGATGGGAGTAGCCCATCCTAAACCCTTTTCTAAATCCCGTCATTCAACCACTTGGGGTTTGGGTCCTCAGTAGTGTTGGCAAACCTGGGTGGAAAGTCCAAGTAAATCCTTACCCAAAGTATCATATAAAAATAACTAAACAATACATGTTCTCCCCCATGTTTAAAGCCATTAAATTCTGTGAGAATATGTTCACAAATATAAATCATATGCCTGCTGATTTCAGAAATTAAAGCGCACATTAAATTGTATCTTCAAAGGTTTCATTTTTATATATGCCTACCAAAACTGAACTTGAGTATTTTAAAAAAAAAAGTTTGAAAATGTACCATTTCAAAGTAAATTTCAACATTAGCAGCTTCAATCATAATTATACAACATAACCAGTTTGGTGTTTTGTCTCCCTATTCTGAATGTCTGGGAAGTGGAGAGTTTATTTTATAACATATTTAAATGTTTTATTCATGTTGGGTGATAAGTTATAAAAATGTCAAATTATAATTATTACAATATTGCTTTTCAAATTCTGTGCATTACTATAATTATTTATTAGTTAAAAAAATGTCTTATAGAAGCCTAAAATAGATAACAATATTTTGTGAGAATACTGAAAACAAACCAAATGAACAAGTGTAGAAAACAGCAGTCATGATAAACAGTTTTCCATATAATGCGATAGGAAATTGGCTTAAAATTAAAAACTATTCTTTAAAATTACATGCATTCTCTAACACAAGTTCATTAATATCATTCACCAACCTAACATCTACCATTTCAGGGTACATCTGAGCCCCTCAGCCAAGATGATGGTGCCTGGGAGAAAATGTTGATAAGAAAGGGTAAGAATTCTGTGCAGGCACAGAACCCACCAGTTCCCTGGGCAGTCTGTTTCAATATTTGACAGCTCTTTCTGTGGAGATATTTTTATCTTAATAGCTAGATTAACCCTCCCCACTGGTACAACTTGAGGTCTGTCATCATGTCAGTGGTTACCTGGGAAAAGAGACTGATTCCTCCTTTTCAGGTAGGCATAGAGAGCAACAAAGTCACCCCTCAGCCTCCTTTTCTCCTGGCTATTTAGCTCAAGCCCCCACAGCCGCTCCTCATAAGACTCATGCTCCAAACTCTTCACCAGCTTCATTGCCCTTCTCTGGACATGTCATTGTCATACATGTCAATGTATGTCCCAATGGCATGTAAAAAAAAAGATACAGACAAAGGAAAACCACATTGTTATCTTTGAGTTTTGATTACTTGTGGTAAGTGTTGCAGAAGAAGATACACGGTAAAATGCAGGAAGCAAAGATAGTTTAATATAACAGGAATGGAACAAAAAAGAGTCAAAAGGCTAAATATCAGGAAAGTTTATTCCTAAATCCATAGGATTTGTAATTCATTCATTTTCAGAGACACAGACATTTATTGTCCTACTTTTAAGAGAAGTTTTTACAATACATCTGCATATTCTCTCTGTTTATATAAATACCTTGCTTTGTCTTGGGCATTGAGATACCTTGTATTTACACACGAGGCATAACATTTGACAATGAATACATATGCACCATTTGTTTGTAAAATGTCCTTAAATATTCTGAGAACAGTCAGATTTATCAGCAGAAATGTTAATGGAATGATACATTTAGAAAGACACTTGGATTTTTTTAAGTCCGATATTTGCAGTATCTTTAAAGCAGGTAAAAATGAAATAATGTGCAATTAATAGCGGAATTAATCTGGCCTACAGCTATATAGAAGTTACACTGGTAGTGGATGGTAGTCCTTCAATTACCTACGGAACTCCTGAAGAAAGTGATTCAACCCTCCTTGCTTTGTCAATTATATTTAGCATAAACGTTGCCTTCTGCAAGATGCCCCTTTCCATTGACTTTAGAGGACATCCAGATGAATAGCTTATATTATGTGCCTAAGTTTCAGACAGCATCTTGGTAGATGAATGTCACTTTACTTAGCTAATGAATATTAAACATTCTCAATTACTATGTATTTATGAACTAATGCTTGATACTGACAGATGCTTTGAAACTTAAGCATGTTGAGAGGAAAGTCTGTAAGGGTGTGAAACTTCCTGTTCTTGCCAGAATGCTTGTCAAAGTTGTGGTACCATCAAATAAATTACCTTGCAAAAATAGGAGCAAATCTAATGAACTGCATTTTGTTGCACAGTTCTGACTTCCATAAAAGACTTTTTAAATTTCATATATAAGGCTTTTTTCATTTAAAATTCAGAATAAATTTATATTCATACTTATAAATACCTGTTTAAAAAATTCTAATATATATAAAGATATTTTGCCTTGACTTGAGAGTATATATATGTATATATGTATATATATATACTTGAGAGTATATATAGAGAGAGAGTATATATTTAGTGTATATATATAGTGTGTGTATATATATAGCGAGTGTGTGTATGTGTATATATATATATAAAATCAGGCTTCTTGTGCATTATTACTATCAAAATTGTTACTGTAACCATCATTTGGATTTGTGTGGAAATAAAAAAAAGAAACTTAAAAAATTGGCCATTCTAGTACCAATTAAACTTTCAAGCATAATGAAGACAATATGGTAACACTAAGTTCTGACATAGAAATAGCATATTAATAAATCAAATAATGGGAAAAAAAATTGCACTTCACACAGTACTGTAACTTCTAATTTTTCTAAAACCTGTAGTTCAGCATTGTACCCTATAAGACTGTTTGGCAGACATACATATATTGTGCTAATAAAGTGTGACTAGAACAATAATTTTAAAAAACAGCTCTGAGCTAGATCTCCCCCAGTTTTGGGCTTCAGTTTCTGTTTCAAGTCCTTACACATAAAATTAAGATTTGAAAAACTCCTGTTCACATCTCTAATTCCCTAAAACTTTAAATCTTTGCTAACAGTATCTCCTAATGTTTTTGGGTTTTTTTCCACATAAGTCTAGAATTTGCTAAATAACAGTAAAAGGGTTAAATCTAAAGGAGCTTTTAATAAACTGAACACTGTGGGATTCAGTTTTTTTAAATCTCTTGTCCCTTCATCATATGCATTCCTATCCTATGATCAGGAATCATTCATTAAATTAGCAAAGAATCTCACAAAGACACTGAGGTGAGTTACAATATGAGAAAAAAATACTGAGGAAAGTGCCTATATTCAGTAAGATTTTGGGAGAAACCTAGCTGGAATCCAATCAAGAAAATTACAAAAAAATATGAAACAATGTTCTAATTATCTTTCAAAATTTGTAATGAAAGGAAGTGGCTAGGATGATACTGGTTTCCCGCAAAACATCATTACACACACTCAACAACAAAATAGAAAATGTGAGCACAATGAAAGATTAAAATTTATAGAAATTAACATTTTCATCTCTTTATAGAATTTCCTAGCCATCACATCATTTTAGAAGGCATACTTGGGAATGAAAGTCTCTGCCAAAACTGTTTTCTCAAATAGTGGAAGAGCCAGTTTATATTTCAGTTCTCATGCAGCCCTACTAGGGGAGAAGCCTGGGGAAAGTGGGAAACTACTGTTGTATCAAAATATATTATATAAAATAACTTTCTTTTTCCCGTCTTGAAATAACAGTATCAAAACAGCAATGTAATTAAACACAATATCTTTCCCCCTTTTTAATTTAAATGTGGACCCTGCAAATGATAAAACCCTCACATTCTGTGAAGACCCAAAATAGATTTTTTTTTTTTTTTGACATTTCTAACTGGATGATCAAATAATTCAATCAGAGTATTCTGGGAAGGGAGTTGGACAATTGGTTCTGAACTCATCTCCGAAGCAGTATTTTAGCAAATGCAATTTTCTCTCAATTATCTCATTCCATTTCCTTCCATTGGTGTATGGAGACAAAATCTTATTTTCCTTATATTTATGCATTTATTTTCTTGTCCTCTCCCACTAGTTCAGTGCCAACAGGCAGAACAAGTATGCATAGCAACCAGACAGGTCTCCATTGAAAGTGAAAAATTATTTGACATACAGAATAACCACAACTTAGAAGATTATATATTCATTACATTCTGTCATAAGATGTTTCTTGTACTGGCAGGAAGAAATGAGACTCAGTTATGGCAATCTATAAGAGTTTTACTTTACAGTAAAACTTGAATAACTGTTGCCAGAATTGTTCCCTTGACACTTCATAAAGCACTATGTAACATAGTATCCAGGATAATATAAACTGTAGCTTGTTAAAGGATTCAAATAGGTAAAATGGAAGGTGTGAAAAACCTAAATAAAAACTGTCAGTCTCTTTCCTTTAAAACAAAAAAGGTTATGTTGCTCCCAAGCCACTTGTTACAGCTAGCCAGCAGCCTGACAAGATTTTATAGTGGAACTTTTGAAAACACAACATAGATTTTCATTGAAGCATTGTGTAGCATCACTTTTGAGATACAAACAGTTCATCAAATACAGTTCCATTTGAACGAGAGGACATTAAAAATAAGAAAGTAATGAAAAAAGTTATTTTATTCTCATGTAAATATGTGTTCCAGAAACCTAGGGAATAAAAGATATAGTTTTTCAGTCTTACAAATATTGACTGCTATGTTTGCTTCCTAACTTGAATATCTGTATCTATGGCTTGGCCAAATATCATCCTGGGACGCTAAAAACATATCATGTAAACCCAGTCATCTCACTTGTACTCACGTTATTAAGCCAGTTAGTGCTGTCCATCAAAAATATTTGCTCACTAGTGTTGCAACATATCCAATATTTTTTAATCATCAAATTTGCCATTATTTCCAGAAATTTAGTAAAACACATAGCAATCAATCATATGTAATGAGAGTAATTCATAAGAAAAAAACCCCCACACTAAATGATCTTACATATTCTTAGCTCATTCTTTGAAGGATATGTCTTGTGTAACAAATCAAAAATATTGAAATCAAATCACTAGAATTTTTGTGATTAAATTGAAAGGCATAAAAATATGGTAACATTGTTCTTTAAGACAAACACAGCTTTAAGAAATGTTGGAATCTATTTGAAATTTTGAACTTCTGAGAAAATTATAGTAGTGCAGCTTTAGTTGTGATATGTTAGGCTGTATGCCATATCAATCAAAATCACTGCAATATTCTAACTGATTTTTATTGAATTACTATGAGAAATTTTCTAAAACTTTTTCCTCTGTGATGTATCTTTAACAGTCCATCAAGACAAAGGTACTGATTTTTTTTTTTTCTTTTAATTTTAGTTTCCTGGAATGGTGTAAAAATAATGGGATGCAGTATTTTAAGGTATACACCTATTGCCCTAAAACTCCTGAATAAATTCTGACTTTTTCTAGGTTGTAGGTGTAGTTCCTAAATGATTACGGGGTTAAAAAGAAGATGACAATCCCTATCATTGGGAAAGAAGGGAAAGAATTTAGCTGTATAAAAGAATCATACTTTTTTTCACCATTCTTCCAAAATTCATTGGTTACATGCCTGTCTCCTGCTTATCCCTTCTTGGACCTCTCTTGACAATTCTGCTTTCTCTTCCATTCTACAGTCTGACTAGAAAGATTTTGTGGCTTAAATGTGAATGATCTATAATTCTCTACAGAAGTCACTTGATCACTAAGAATATTTACATACAAATCAAGAAAAAAAGAAAATATAACCTGTCCACACAACAAAACAGATGAAGAAATATGCAACTAAGCCAATAAAAGTTAATGCTCTGTTGTCTTCTGTGTTGCCAAAAATAGTTTTGAGTTACAAAGTAACTGACACCATTATACTGCATGTGGAGATACAGGAAAATCTTTACCAACAATAAATGGACACATTCAGTATTCCATTCACATTCTACTTGAGTGGTGAGCCAATTTTTTCTCCAATTGCTTGTTTTACATAAATGGTGAGGTGATAAAGCAACTATGACAATCTAAAATAACTGTAAAACTGCTACTGAAAAACTGCTGTAACTCTTAATGAGATAGTAATCTTAACTCAAGTGGTGAATTTCTTCTAAATTGAGGAATATGTTACAAATATTTTTCAAAAATAATATAAAATGAAGGGGAAGTTCAGTCTCCTAAATGGAGATGCCTAGCACGGGCTGAGTTGTCCTACAGTATCCTCTTTGGCTTCCAGTTGCTTGCTCATGAACTTGCTCCAGAAGTACATGTATTTCATGCACCAGGGTGACTGGATATCCCAGATTTTTTGACATACTCCAGCAGCTACTAAAAAGGTATCAGCTTGAAGTTTAGAATTGACATTATGAAGAAATTCCTTACTTTATGGTGGTGAAAGCCTGGAACAGGTTACCCAGAGAACTTGTGGACTCCCCCATCCCTGGAAATGTTCAAGACCTGGTTGGATGAGCTTCTGACTATCCTGATCTAGTGGAAAGTGTCTCTGCTCATGGAAGGAGAGTCGAGCTAGATGATCTTTAAGGTTTCTTTCAACCTGAACCATTCTGTCATTCTGTGATCATGCCTTCACTTGTATGTTCGCAATAGAATTACTACCAAATAACCCATTTGATATTTGTTAGAAAAATAAAGTTTTTAAAAAAACCTAAATAAAGGCCCCATTAAATGTATTGTGTACTGCTTGTTTAGTCATTAGAGTAGAATTGCATAGACAAACCTGCCCGTACAACTCTAACATCAGAAAAATTATAAAATCACCTTTTCATCTCTGTGCCATGGAAATATATGTAGTAAAATCTGTATGATCATCTAAACTGGTAAAAGATTTATTCAGACAAAAAAATCACATGTTTTACTTTGAACATTAACTCTTGTAGGTAGATTTATGTCACAAAACATTGTTTGTTTTCAATATTCATAAAACATTTGAAAAGATAAAGAGTTATATATAAATCAGAGACACGAAAATCATAATTTTAGCTAGGTCAATCTATCTGGAAGCTTGTCAATCTATCTAGTTCCTATCTATAAATAAAATCAAATTGACACTTGATAATTGAATTCTTCATAACAGAAACTATTGACAAGAACTTTATTCTCTTGTTACTTATAAGTTAACGCCATCTGTCTTGCAGAGTTGACAGTAGAAATTACATTTTGGGATTTGGAGGGTTTTTTCTGTGTGTTAAAGATGAGTGTTGTTTTAAGTGAGTATTGGTATCTTTTTATTTGTGGAGGTAAAATAAAATTTCAAATAATTCCAGGTAGTTAGAGAGCTCTTATCAGAAATAACAATAAAATGGCTACTTTTATGTTGCACAAATATCTATTTGACACACCCTTCAGATGACCACAAATATTTGTTTATTAATGAACAATTACAAACTAGCAATTTTGGCTTTTGAAAACAGAAATTCTCTGTCACCTTTGGCAATGAATTCAGTAAATTAAACAGTTATACACAAGGCTCCTGTGTACACAAACAAAAAACAAAAAAGTGAGAATTTTACTGGCAGATGTAGTGCAATGGGCAATTAAATAAGATAAAGATACCGACTTTCTTGAGAAATGCTGGCTGGGGCTGTGTTGGAGTGTATAACACTAGACTGAACAAGGGGACACTTCATCAACTATACATTACTCCTGATAAATATTGATTATATATTTAGTATGGTTTCCCACTAAATATTACGCAGAATATTTGAAAGCTAGTGTCAATGATACTGTTTGTTTTACTTATGGAATAAAGCCTTTAATTCCAAATGAATAGATAATGCCAAAACAAATTATTAAAAAAAGAAAGGAAAAAAAGAAAACAACTAGTTGTTCTTGAGGTTTGTTTGTTTTTTTTAATTTAGAGTAAAATCCATGCATACCTGCTGTTATAACTGATGAAGGACAGACATGATAAACTTGTAGAACCATCTGTTGCTTAATAAAACACCATAGCAGTGTCAAGAAATAATTCTGTCTAACAATATATTCCTCTAGAAACAAACAACAAAAAAAATCTCTACTGTAGAAAATAAAGACAATAATTCCTAAATCTTTGTGAAAGATTACTTGTGTGTTAGAATAAAATTTAGAAAATATAATTTATGGAATGAAAGTATGATTGTCATCTCCTTAGAAAAAATAACATTTCTTTTTCTAAATTTCACGTACAAGTTATAGAGGTGATAAAATGATAATAATAAGACAACATGTGCAATGTCATACAGGCTTTCTCTGAAGACTATAGTATTTTCAGCTTTACAAGTGCATTATGTGAAATAATTGCTTCTTTGGTTCCTAATAATAATAATTAATGATAATAACTTTCATTGGTTCCTAACACCTTTATTATTTCAGAAATTTCCTTTGCAGTAAACAGACAGATAAAAGACCTTAGGAAAAAGTACTTATATATAATAGGAGGATTTCATTGTTTAACTGTACCACAAAATACTATGTGAAAAAGGACTTCAGCAGTTTATGATACAAATAATGCATGAATAAAGTTTATACATTACATATTTAAGAAATATAGATATTTGATGTATAACAGAAGGAGAATCCTAAAATTTTAAGAGTTGAAAGGGAACCTAAAAATCATTTGGCTTCAACTATCTTCCACCCTGCCATGGACAGGGACACCTCTCTAGAAGAGATTGCTCAAGGCCTTATCCAAAACACTACCAAGTACTGGGTATCCAAGACTACCTGGACAAGCTGTTTCTGTACCTCTCCACCCTTACAGTAAAGAATTTCCTCTTTATATCTAATCTAAATTTCCCCTCTTTTAGTTTGCAGCCATTATATTTTGCCCTATCACTAGAGTCCCTCTTCATCGTCCCTGTAGGCTCCCTTCAGATTCTGGAAGGTTGTTATGAGGTCTCCAAGCAACTTTCTCTCCTCCAGGCTGAATAGCCACAACTGTCTGAGCAACTGTCTTCAGTTGATGTGAATGTGCTCCTGTTCTCAAATCAGCTTTTGGCCTTCTCTTGGACTTGCTCCAACCATTCCATGTCCTTCTTATGTTGGGAGCATCAGAACTGTACACAGTATTCCAGGTGGGGTTTCACCAAAGCAGGGTAGGGAGGAAGAATCACCTCCTTTGACCTGTTGACCACTGCTCTTTTGATGTAGCCAGGGATTCAGTTGGCTCTGTGGTCTGTGAGCACACACTCCTGGCTCATGTTGGGTTTTGCATCAGCCATGACCCCTAAGTCCTTCTCCACAGGGTTGCTCTTAATCAGTTATATTCCCAGCCTGTAAGTGTGTCAGGGATTGGCATGATCCAGTGTAGGACTGTTGGGGAATGCATTTGGTGCAAACAGCTCAGTGTGCAGGTGCAGTGCAAGTAGCAGGTTGAGCTCTGGGGGCAAGAAACAGGGCTGAGGAAAGAGGTCTGGAACAGCTAATCATTTGCATAACAAAGGGTACAGGAACCTGTGGCACAGCTAGGTGACTGGGCAATCAGTGATGTTTCAGGAGCCAACAATCCCCAGACTTTACCGCACTTAGACTGTCAGGTTATAAAAGCCCAGGGAATGCTTTGTTTGGGGTCCATTCCCAGATGCACTCAGCTCAAGATGATATTCTATGATTTTATCATTTAGTTACAGCACCAGGAGTAAATTTTTTTAAGGATAGGGACATCTGAGACACTGCTACGGAAAACCTAAGGTAAAGCTGGTAAAGAAACCTGATCTGATCATGAGTGTGAGGTGTGTAGCCTTGGAGCAGTTTGGTCTCAGCTTGAGTGGTGCCAGAATGACTGTCAGAATGGCTCCTGGATGGTCACAGAGGGAAGTTTCCCTAAAAGGACATTGCTTTTCACAATGAGGCTTGCATCAGCCCACCTCTCAAGCATGTGTCCAGGTTCCTCTGGATGGCATCTCTCCCCTCCACAATGCACCACTCAGCTTGGTGTAATCAGCAGACTTGCTGAGGGTGCACTTGATCACAGTGTTCATGTTGTCAACAAATATGCTGAACCTTAGTACTGGCCCCACTACTGACCCCAGGGGACACTGCTCATTGCTGAATAATGATCTCGCTGTTCTGATTTCTAAACTATCTGGAAGGTAATAGAAAGGAATTATACATATGCATATGCAATCCAATTGTAATATTGTGGGATTGTTCAATCTCTGTGTCTTGGAAGTTCAGTCCTGCTGTGGACATCTGCTTGCATAGTAGGAGGTATCCAAAACTGTTTGGAACTAAGATAAATAGCTTCACAGACTGGAATGTTTTAGTGAGGCACCACTGTGAATTTGGCTCAGTTGTGTTTAGGAAATTGTTGGTGATTTGTGAGAAAGCTAAGGCCATAACAAAATTTTAAACATGTTTTTGTGATGGTAATAGCTGGCAGGTCAAGAATTCAAGAGAGAAAACATGGAAAACATAGAAATACCTTAGAAATAAGTAGAGAATCAGAAAATGGTGTCTCAGTAACATGAAAATTGGCATGTTCACTGTAAAATGCCTGCAAGTCAGAGACAGGCTGGTTTAAAGGAGAAATAATGCTATGTAAGTATAATTATATAAATATATAATGAGAAGCACATAACGAATAAAATTACAACTACTACTGTAAATTTACTAAGAAGGGTGAAGTTTTTTCAGTTTTTGGTTTTTTTTTTGTGAATGTACCAGAACAATCACATCAAACACTGTGGAAAACACAACAGCTTGACCCAGCTCTCTCTGAAGTAATTTACTTAAATGTGGATTGAATTAGAACTGGACTAACTAGTCAGTGAACACAAAGTAGGTAATTTCTATGTAGTTAACCATTGAAGAGGATCTTTAAACAAGAAAATTCACAGGAGGGTGGAATGCATGGGTTTTTTTCCATTTTCAGGTTTAAAATGTCTAGAATGTATCTAGTATCTAAACAAAAGTCTATTAAAATAAAAGGTTTGTGAAGTCATTTAAAAAAAAAAAACCCCAAATTTATTGTTGAACATTGTAAATCAACTTTTTTTTTCCCTTAAGGGGTGATATCATATGAAGCTAAACATGGTTATTGAAAACACATTAAAGTAGTTATTGTCTCCTTTGACCTGATGAGAAAACACATTTGTGTGTTTTTATCCAAAGCTACTTATTCTCTTTGCTAAAAAAAAATTGGTAAAACAAGTGAAGCACTCACTTAAATTTAAATATTTTTAATTTGTACCCTGAGAACTTCTTGTTTAAAAGATATCAGAACTTGTATAGCTTTAAAAAATTCTTAGAGTCTTTTCAACCAGAACTCACCAAACTTATTAGCTCCTGATACTAGTATATTAAAAATAAGTATTTAGAATTACTTTAAAATTACAGCATTTGTATGAGGGAGGGAAAAAAAAAATAGTTTTTTTACATTGAACATCAAAAAATACAGAAAAATTGTGCAGCCATTTGGAACTTTGTTTCTGCCCCCAGAAACTCTTGATTTCTTTCCAGGTTTCCCATCATAGAAATGCTGTAATGATGAGAGATTTCTTATTCCTCCAAAAGGCTTTCTTTACTTGTCAGGTGGGGAACTTCTTAGAGATGTTAGTTCTGAGCACTTTCAAACTAAAACAAGAATCTATTTCTCATCTTTTGATTTTAAGTAAGTTCTTTAAATATTTCATAGAAAGGGTGATAACTTCTTTCTTCTTTGTTCAAAGAAGTAAGGAAATATCACTGATTACTTCTTAATGAGAAAGTCCAGTATCATTGGTATGTGTCAGATGTATTTTAAAGGCATTATGAATGTGTCCAAAAACAAAGCATAAGAATGCTGTGTTTGTTTAAATTGAGACAGTGTTGAATTTTGCTTAAACCCTTAAAAGACTGACATTTACAAATGCAAAAGTCTCAGACAATGAAGAAGGTCCTGAAAGTACACAGCTTAAACATTTCCACTGTTATGCATAAACAAGGCTCTACAGGTCTTTTGCTCTACAGGACTTTTTTGGTATTTTAATTAGATACCATAGTTCTGCTTGTACTAAGTATTATTGTTTTATTTTGTTTTCATATGAGGGGTTAAAATTTGCCGTAATATGTGTGTTGTGTTCTCATAACAAAAAAAGGATATGTATATACATAAACAATATTGTACATTTAGTAGAAACGCTTTGCATTTTTTTACAAGCTTTCAATCTCCCTGTAATATAACTCTTCAAATTCATGCTGGCAAAAGTCCAAAATCTGCTCCTTTAGTTGATTATAAAGAAGTCATTTTGAAAACAAAAAACAGTCCTCCAAGACTGTTGCTGAGATCTGATATTAAAAATTCTTTAATTTCAGGCAGAAAGAGGTGTTCATAAAGCTGAAATAATTTTGTAAATACAATATCTGTGCAAGAATAATGAAAATAAAGAAGTGCAGGTATCAATAACTATTCCACAATTATCAGTATGAAGATAGGTTAGAAATAGTCTCAAGTAAAACAGATAATCTGGCAACACATTAGGCACTCAAAGTTCAAATTTTAATTCATTCAAATGGGTAGAGTTTTTTCTTTAAAACTGTGGATATATTATATCTTCATATAAATCACAAATCAAGCTAGCTATATGTTGCTAATACACATTAGCAAATAAATGTTGCAGTGTGAAAGGTAAAGTTTCACAACACTCACTTTCTCTTCAGGCTTCTGAAAGGCACTTTGAACTAAATGAAGCTCAGTCAATGTGTTTCACATGATTAAAAGGATGAGCACAGTCATTAACAAAACTGACTAATGGACTAGAGGGTTCTAAAACTCCCAAATGCCATCATGATGAAATGAAGGCATTTTCTTATTAATTTTCTTGCACAGATCTTAGCTGGAGAACTAGGAATCTGTTATTACTTTGGAAGTTCCCAGGCTGTGTAGGTGTTTTGGGTGTAGAGTGATATTGTTTATTCTGTGACTCTCACTCTTTCCTTTGTCATCCTAGTTATAATATAAGAGGTAACATCTGCTTCATATTTCACAAGTTAAAATACAAATTCGAAGAATAAACAAGACAGTGAGCATGTATACATATGTATACATACCTACTTAAAGACAATCTTTGTCTTTGACCAATTAAAGCATATTTCCATTTAGGTCAAACATAAATTGACAATTATTTAAGTTTCTGTAGAATAAAGTTCTATTTCTTATGCAGACTCTGTTTCTAAAGTTAACCCATGTTCCTGGGTTAAATATTAGATTTTTAAAGTACTAGGTAAGCATCAAATACTTGGTTAAATAAAGATATATACCCGCCTATCCCCTACCTAATTTGTAAACTCAGTTTGAGTTCTAGAAGAAATATCAGTTGTGATGCCAGATTTTGATTCTGCTTGTATGAGAGAGTATGATTTATCAAACAGTAGCTACATTAAATAAGGGAAATATCTATTTAAGCATTATGAGTTTATTAACTCTGAAGTGAAAATTTCTATTTTTAGTAGCAAAGACTGAAAAGTGTTTTCCCATATACTTAATCCATCTTCCTATTCTGTAAATTCAGAAGCTGATTATCACAAATTTATGGCTCATAGCCTTCAAAGTTTTTTTGGCTTATTCACCTTGTGGCTATGATTGTATCCCCACTATGTGAAGAGTTAAAGATTCTCCTGTAATTCATTCATGGCCTGTGTTTCCATCACATACACTTTTAAATAGAAATAAAATAGCTGGGGTTTTTGCCTTCATTTATAAACCAGTAGTAGCTCCTAACAGAGGAGTTCCAGCATACTACGTTTGTAATAGTTTTCAGCAGCAATAGTGTCCAGCTGGTCCAGTGTCCAGGTGAGTGACTGGTGAGGCTGTAACGTAAATCCTGCAACTCAGCTCTGGGCCCCTCACTACAAGAAGAATGTTGAGATTCTGAAATGTGTCCAGAAAAGAGCAATGGAGCTGGTGAAAGGTCTGGAAAAAAGTGATGATGAGCAGCTGAGGGAACTGGGGTAGTTTAGCCTGGAGGAAAGGAGGCTTAAAGGAGCATGTGTTTATGTCTGTGTGTCTGTGTGTGTGTGTGCCTCTGTGTGTGTGTGCTCAACATGATGACACCGCCTTAACACTCTCTACAAATACTAGAAAGAAGGTCTTAGTGAGGTGGTGGTTGGTCTGTTCTCCCAGTTAACAAGTGACAGAGGAAATGGCCTCAATTTGCACTAGGAGAAGTTCAAATTGTATATCAGGAAAGATTTTTTCACTGGAAGTGTGGTCAGGTGTTGGAACAGGCTGCTCAGGGAAGTGACAACATCAAAATCCCAGGAGACATTCCAAAGGTGTCTGTGTGTGCTATCTGGGGACAGCTTGCTGGTGAACATGGTGGTGCTGGTTAACAGTTGCAATCGATAATCATAGAAGCCTTTTCCAATCTTAACAATTCTATTGATGCCTTAGAAGGCCGACCTGGAACAGAGACTGGTTAGAGCTAGAGAATAAAGTAGGTATTTATTGGAAGGCCTCCAGGATCCACCTTGGGCAAGAGAGAAACTTGACCAAGGCTGTCCCCAGGGTGAGCCAAGAGCCAACAGAAAATGGCTGCCTGGTCACGAGATGTTACATTTTTATAAGTTTTGCTCCATTTGCATATTGGGGTTTAATTATCCAATTACAGCTTCAGTTGTGTGGTCCCATCTTTCTTGTTCCTCCCTCCAGTCCACTGTTGTTGATGCTTTTGGGCCCAATGGTTGTCTTTGGTCCTCAGCAAAAGGATTTGTTTTGTCTGCCTCCTCTGTGAAGAGAGCTCACTAGCACTTAATATGAGGCTCAAAACTACATCCCTATGCAGCACAGAATCTAAAATATGAAAGCTACAACTTAAGGCATCATTTCTCTCATCTAGAGGCTCGACAAGGCCTTTTCCTTGTCAAGTCTCTATTCTAAATATCTATTACTAATAGGTATTCAATAAAAAACAAGTATCTACTAATAGTAAACAGCAATAATAAACATCTGATCATAGATAAATACCTAGCAATTATAAAATAATAAGCAATAGTAATAACCATGTAACAACAGTAATGTCCTGTACATTTAAGTATTATACAGAGGAGAATAATTATTATTGTGTGCAGTTCTAAAGAATAGAAGAGGAATCATTTGAAGCATGTTTTCATCTCTGTTTTTTCAGTTGTTTCAGGAGCAGAAGCCCTCTTAACTCTGCAGTAGTGAATCCAGGGTCCTTTGCTAGCAATTTTGACTACAGTGAGGGTAGTCAGCAGGACTTGGAATGGTCTTCTCCACTTAGCTTGTAGGGGATCATTGTTCCACCATTTAACATAGACCCAGTCTTCAGGTTGGAAGGGTTGTGCAGTTGTGCCGAGTCTTATGGGTCTGGATAGTACGATGTAAGCCTGGAGCTTCTGCAAAGTAGAACCTAAGGCAATTAAATATCTCTGCAAATCAGGTTTTTCCTTTATGTGAATTTCACCTGGAATATGTGGGATTTGATATGGTCTGCCATATAATATTTCATAGGGACTGATGTTATCCCTCTGCCTTGGTTGTATACGAATCCTTAGTAAAGCTATGGGTAAGGCCTAAACTCATGTGATAGAGGTTTCTTGACAGATTTTGCTAATTTGTGTTTTGAGCATCCTATTCATATGTTCAATTCTGCCACTCACTTGGGGTCTATAAGGTGTATGCAAATCCCATTTAATTCTCAAAATCTGGCTAACTTCTTTAACTACTGTTGCAACAAAGTGTGGTCTTCTATTTGATGATATCTCCAAGGGAACCCCAAATCTTGGAATTATATGATTGAGTAAGGCTTCTACTATTTCCTTGGCTGTATTAGTGCAACAGGGCTAAGCTTCTGGTTATCCACTGAAGGTGTCAACTAACACTAGTATGTACTGGTATCCTTCTCTGCCTGGTAACTCCGTAAAATTTACCTGCCAGTAATCTCCAGGAAGATATCCTGCCTTTGTTACTGCCAGTACAACTCTTTTTTGTGTGTGTCAGGGTTGTTTTTGCAGCAGAGTTCACATTTGCTCACTATTGATTGTACAATGTCAGCTATCCTCTTTCCTATTGCTACTTTTTTTAGATGTTTCAGAAGGTTTTCAACCCCAAAATGTGTGTTTTCGTGTTTTCTTTGAGCTAGCTCTCGCAGGATCAGGGGTGGGATAACTACCTGATTTGCTGGTGTAACAGCCTACTCACTTTTTGTGATTTCAGCTTTAACAAACTTGATTTGTTTGTGGTCTGCCTGGTCATATTTTGGGATGAACTTTGATAAATTAATTTCTTTTTGTGGAACTACTGTGAGAATACCTTTTTCTGCAATCTCTCCTATTTATCAGCGAGGCGGTTTCTTAATTCTGGGGTGGTTTTGTTTTTCTGTTGACCTCTACAATGCATGATAGCTACTTCTGTGTTTTTTAAATGCTCTTTATGAGAGCAAGTATTTGTTCAGCATGTTTAATTTGATTCCCTTGAGCATTCAGAAGTCCTCTTTCTTTCCAGATGGCTCCGTGGGCATGGACAATGCTAAACACATATTTAGAGTCAGTCCATATATTTACCTTTTTCCTTTTGCTTAGGTCTAGGGCTCTTGTCAATGCAATCATTTCAGCTTTCTGTGATGACACATCTGCTGGCAAGGCCTTTGCCTCGATTACTTTATCCTGTGTGGTTACTGTGTAACCTGTTATCCTTTTGCCGTTCTTCATAAAGCTGCTCCAAATCTGGATTTTTCAGGGGCACATCTTTCAGGTCCAGACGGCTGGAATAAACTTCTTCAATTGTCTGCAAACAGTTATGCTTAGGCTCATGGTCAGTTAAGGTGGAAGACAGAAACATGGCACGGTTAACAACAGAAGTTGTTTTCAGGGTAACATCGTCATGTTCTAATAACTGTGCCTGATATTTAAGCATTCAGTTACCAGATAGCCAGTGTCCCTTTTTTTGTTCCAGTACAGCTGCTACGGCATGGGGTATGTATGCTACAGTGTGTCACCTAAGGGTGAGTTTTCCAGCTTCTTGGATCAGGAGGACTGGGGCAGCCACAACCTTCAGGCATCTTGGCCAGCCCTAGGCAACATTGTCAAGCTGCTTGGAAAAGTAGGCCACAGCCCTCTGTTGATTCCTAAGGCTCTGTGCTAGTATTCCCAAAGCCATATCGAGTCTTTCATATGTAAAAAGTTCAAAAGGCTTAGTTAAGTCTGGTAGCCCAAGTGCCGGGGCTGACACTAGAGACTGGTTTGGTTGTTTAAATGCTGCTCTAGTGTTTTCAGTCCATATGATAAGTCCCTTTTCGGCTGTTTTTAGTGCCCCATACAGGGTTTTTTACCAGCAGTCCATAGCTGGCTATCCACCAACGATGTTAACTTACCATTCTCAAGAAAGCTTGCATCTTTCTCACAGTATGAGGCTCTGGGAGTTGACAGATGGCTTCCTACCATTCTCTGCAGAGCTGTCAGTGTACACGGAAGATCTCAAACATTCCTCTGTTTAGCATACCTTAGAGACTTTATTATATCATATTGATAAATCATGTTTAATAAGCTATTTGAGAACACAAAACTAGTGAATGGAAGAGATGCTTCTAATTTATAAATGATTGGAGTAATTCCAAGAAAATTTGGAGAGTTAAGTCAAAAATCCCACCTCTTCTGAGGTAAGTGTAGTGTACAATTTCTAAATTTCAGGAAGATGAAGCAGTCCCATGACTTTTGACTAATCTGAGACAGACATTTCTCCCAAGGATTTCCATTTTGCTTGCAGTAATTAAATATACATAGATCCAGAGTGAGATCCCAGCTGGAAAGAGGAAATATCCCAATGAATATAGGTCTATTTTATTCAAAATGGAATGGAATCCTCAGACATTTCAGAAAACAATATATTTTTATAGTACTCTATTCCCAGTGTTTCTTCAATCATTGTTAGGTTCTCTGCTTGCAAGGTTGTTGGAACTATGATACAAGAATGTGATAATATTTTTAGTATAATTTTTTTTAGGGGGAAAAATACATTTTTTTGTGCATATTTCCAGACGATAAATCCAGGAACATATTGGGAAAAAAATGGAAAATTATATGGACTACAAAAGCTGAACTTTATGTTCAGAAGAGCAGTCTGAGAATTAATATCCCAACAAAGCCTATATAAACAAAAGCCAGTAGTCCCACAAATAATCATGTCCAGAAGCATAGGAGTTAATCATGAAAACAGTCACAGCTGATGAGAGAAACAGGATCATCACATCCAGTTTTTGAGTTCTCCAAGTACATGTTGACAGTCAAACTGCTTATCTTCTCAAATCGTGCATTGGAAACCCCTATTTATTTGCATTGACTAGTTTAAGTGAGATGTCTAAAGCCCAATGTAAGATGGTAAGCAATCTGAATTTCATGTTGAGGGTCCCTATTTCTATATCTTTTGAAAGGTTCAATTTGCTAGACATCTTTAAAGAACACCTCACACTGAGAGTATTTGTCAAAACAAAATTAGAGAAGATGGTGTTTCTGTGATGAACCACTCCTCTACTGCTTCTAACATAATTGTCTAGTAATTCAAGCTTTCTGTCAGGAATTGATCTACAGAATATCAAGCAAAATGAAACATGGCTTGACAGCCTACTGCTTCAGTCACTCTAGTGATTGTAGAATCTCTATCCTTTCACTGTGTTTTGTTTTATTCTAAAAAAGGGATGAGGGTTATTTTTAATCTGAAGGCTCCTAGGAGGAGGCAAGTGTTTCCTCTTTCTTCAGTCGTTGTGGGCGAATATGAATAAAAAGCCCTGGGTTTTATCAGTTTCTTCCCACCTGCACATGGAAGATTTCTGACATGCTGATTTTCAGAGCAGGCATTCTGAATAGTCAAATTCCTTTCCACTCTGCCCCCGTTCCCACTCTGTACTCCACTTTCTTTTGCAGACTGCTGCCCAAAGAAATGGGCTGGCTTTGTTGTAGTACAAAATCACTCTTGGGCATTTCTCAGTTGTGACTTCCCAGACCTGGGGTTCTTAAACTTCATAAGCATACAACACTGAATATTCAACCAAATCTGGGTACTGCTTTTGGCTGGGGTAGTTAACTTTCTTCACAGTGGCTGATTTGGGGTTGTCTTTTGGATTTGTGCTGAACATGATGATAATATAGAGATGTTTTTGTCATTGCTGAGCAGGGCTTGTACAGAGCCAAGGCTTTTTCTCATTTTTGTAGTACCACGCTGGCAAGGAAGTTGAGGGTGTGTGGGAGGCTGGAAGCAGACACAACTAACCCAAACTGACCAAAGGAATATTCCAGATCATATGGCATCATACTCAGTATATGAAGAGAGGGAAGAAGCAGGAAGGAGGGGGGAACATTTGGAATTATGGTATTTGTCTTCCAGAGTCACTGGTACGTGTGATGAAGCCCTGCTCTCCTGGAGATGGCTGAATACCTGCCTGTCCATGGGAAGCACTGAATTAATTCCTTGTGTTCTTGTGTTGCTTTCTTTGTGTGCCCAGATTTTATTTTCTCTATTAAAGTGACTTTATCTTAACCCACAAGTTTTTTGTCTTTTACCCTTCCCATTCTCTCTTCTTAGTTCCTCTGGTGTGGGGAATGGGTGAGTGTTTGTGTGGGGCTCAGTAGCTGGCCGGGATTAAACCAGAACAGTGAAGGAGGACTATTAAAATAAAAAAAAAAAAAAGAAAAAAAATTAAAACTGCCTCTCAGTTTCTAAAAGAGCAGATATGAAAACTTTGACTTAACATTACCAGTAATGACCTCAGACAGTCAATACTATTATATTCAGATTCTAGCTGTAGTGAAACATTTCCTGGGTTCATCACTTATTCCATGCATATGAAGGTCATAATAATTTGAATGTAAAAAGTATAATTTGATAAGCACTGTGCAGCTTTTATGACATGAGTTTTAAGTCAAAATCCTCTAACTCATGGCCATGGCATGATACAAATTAGCAGCCTCTTTTCAAATAATACAAAAATACTCTGCACTTGGTAAACATAGATCATACTTAAACACCTAACAAACTTATTAATTCATTGTAGAAGTAGAGCCTATAAATGTGCTGGACCATATCATCATGGCAAATGAATTAGATCATTAAAATAATGTTAAGGATATTCTAAAGATACAGTCAGTAAACCAAGAAAAAATTAAAGGGAAAGGAATTGAAATGTCATAGTCTATCGCTAACTTGTTTCCTTATTTCAGCGTAAGGTTACAAAAACCCATTGCAGGAACATTTCTATCAATGTAAAAAATGGCAATGTAGGCTGAGAAAAAATAAGATTGTCTTCAATGTACTGTGCTGGCAAGTTTTATTTGTTGACAGTATATTACATGTGAAGCATATTCCAAATTTAATTTATTTTGAAAGAGGAGGAGAGGAGCTAAAAAAAATGCAAACTTTATTCATGAGATTATATGTACGGAGGTGGTATTTTGCAGTAGTTCTATTTATATAGAGTAGGTTGACATTATATATTTGTTATGTAAAGTGCCTAAACTGATCCAAGAGCAGACACAGTATTTCAGGGCTTTCACAACAACCAAGTACTCATCAAAATACCAAGCCATCTGTAATACAGATATACAAATTTTTGGAATATTTATTTTCTCTCTATTGTTGCAGTATGACTCAGCAATTAGTTCTTAGCTTAGAAATAGCTAATTATGAGTCATAGCTTTCATAAGTGTTTGCAAGAAAAATAGAGGAGATAAAAAAAGACAGAATAAAAGGAAGGAGCAAGGGAGGGAGGGGGATGGGGAAAAAGTGAGGGAAGGGAAGGTTGCGGGAAGGGAAGGTTGCGGGAAGGGAAGGGAAGGTTGCGGGAAGGTTGCGGGACGGTTGCGGGAAGGTTGCAGGAAGGTTGCGGGAAGGTTGCGGGACGGG
>VZUI01003547.1:0-27591 GCA_013401135.1 Cettia cetti
GGGGGGGGGGGGGGGGGGACTGGGAGCGCTGGGGCAAACCGGGAATGCTGTGCGCGGGGTGGGGGGCGGGGGGGATGCTGCGGGGACTGGAAGCACCGGGAGAGCTGCTGGGACTGGGAGCACTGGTGCTGGGACTGGGAGCGCTGGGAGATACTGGGAACACTGCGGGAACGGGGAGCCTCGAGTGACTGGGGGCGCTGGAGGGAGAGCGGGAGCATTAGGGAAGGCACGGGCAGCTCTGGGGAGAAGACTGGGAGCATTGCAGAGGGACTGGAAGCACTAGGGGAGCCTAGGGGACAGGGGACTGGGAGAACTGGGAGCACGGGGGAAACTGGAGGCACAGGGGACTGGGAGAGGAGGAGGGAGGCTGGGAAGACTGGGGGCATGGGGAGCTGGCAGCACTGGGTGGGGGTGACAGCACTGGGAGCATCTGGGGGAACTGGGAGTGCTGGAAGAGGACTGGGAGTGGTGTGGGGACTGGGAGTACCAGGGGACTAAGGGGACTGGGAGCACTGGAAGAACTGGTGGCACTGGAAGGACTGGTGACATCGGGATAATAAGGGACTGTAGCACCAAAGGCCTGGAAGCAACTGAGAGCTCTGGGATCGGGTTAGCAGCACTGGGAGAAGAGGGGGCTGGGAGAGGCAGGCCCTGGGAGCACGGGGGACACAGGGGGAGCACTGGGGGGCACTGGGGTGGCACTGGGGAGGGGGCAGTGACCCCACCACCCTTCCAGCACGACGTGGAGCTGACAGACCCGCGTGGCCGGACGCCCCTGGAGCTGGCCGTGTCTCTGGGCCACCTGGAGTCGGTGCGGGTGCTGCTGCGGCACAACGCCAACGTGGGCCGCGAGAATGCCAACGGATGGACGGGTACAGGGACACCACGGGGACCCGGGGACTCCATTCAGGGGTGCAGATGGCCTCTGGCTGATGGCACCCCATGTCCCCAGTGCTACAGGAGGCAGTGAGCACGGGGGACCCGGAGATGGTGCAGCTGGTGCTCCAGTACCGTGACTACCAGCGGGCGACGCGGCGCCTCGCCGGCATCCCCGAGCTGCTCAGCAAACTGCGGCTGGTACAGCCCCCCACAACTGCACCCTGCACCCCAAAGTCCTTAGGGACACCCACCAGCCCCACCCCTTTGCTCAGTACCTCTCCAATGACTCTAGCAGAGACCGCCCCCCCCCAAGTCTCCCCAAGACCCCCGTCTCCTCCATGACCCCGCTCTTTTCCCAGAGACGCCCTGCCTATCCAACCCCACTTCCTCAGATTGCCCTGATCTCTGCCCAGGATGCCCCTATAGGGATTCCCATCCCTCTTTTCAGACTTCCCATGTCCCAGTGGTCTGAGAAGGGACCCCCAGCTCTCCCCAGAAGCCACCATTGACCCCATTCTTTCCCTTGGGGCTCCCTGCTTATCCTTTTCCTCTGGGAGTCGCTGCTTATCCTTCCTTGTGGACCTGCACTAATGACCCTACTCTCTCTGATCCCCACCCAGGACCCCAATAGGGATCCCCAGACTCCCCCCCCCCCTGCCCCAGTGACCCCAGCAGGGAGTCCCCAGCCCCTCCACATCCCCCACCACGTTCCTCATGCCTTGCAGGCATCCGACTTCTACGTGGAGATGAAGTGGGAGTTCACGAGCTGGGGTGAGTGTGGTGGGGCTGGGCAGGGGAAGGGGGTCCCCAGGGGCCTCAGGGCTGAGGGCTCCCGTGCCCGCAGTGCCCCTGGTGTCCAAGGTGTGTCCCAGTGACGTGTACCGCGTGTGGAAGCGTGGCGAGAGCCTGCGGGTGGACACCACCCTGCTGGGCTTCGAGCACATGACGTGGCAGCGCGGCCGCCGCAGCTACATCTTCAAGGGGGAAGGTCAGCTCCAGCCCCCCTGCGCCCCCTCGGTCACCTTGGGGAGCCCCCAGCCCCCTAAGTTCACCCCTGTAAGGACCTGCCCGGATTCATTCCCTGGGGGAATTCCCTCCGGTCCTTGTGAGGCGCCACAGACCCCCTGCACTATAAGTACACCCCTGCAAAGACCCCAGATTCCCTACAGGGGCTCCCCTGGAGATTCCCCAGGCCCTCTGCACTATAAATGCTCCCATAAGGACCTCCCAGATCCCCTCTAGGTACCACATGGGATTCCAGTTCCCCTCTCCCAAGCAGACCACCTCAGTTCTTTCACATGTATCAGGGACCCCCAATTCTCCAGATCTCCCCAAGGGAACCTCAGTTCCCCCTTCCTGAGGGAACCAACTCAGCCCCTGCATGTACAAGGGTCCCCAATCCCCTCAGATCCCTAGTGCCCCCAGGCCAGGGGTTGTCACGGGGGGCCGGGTGCCGACCCCTCTGGTGTCCCCAAGCAGATGAGGGCGCCGTGGTGATGGAGGTGGACCATGACAAGCAGGTGGTGTACACGGAGACGCTGGCGCTGGCGCTGCACGAGCCCGAGCTGCTGCTGGCAGCCATGCAGCCCACCGAGGAGCACGTGGCCGGCCGGCTCACCTCGCCCATCGTCTCCACGCACCTGGACACCCGGAACATCGCCTTCGAGAGGTGGGAGAGGGAGCGCTCTGCAGGAAGGGGCCGCACAAGGGGGAAGCACGGGCAAAGGGGAAGGAAACGCTGGTGCAAGAGGGTGACCTGAGGCCTCCCCACTCCACCAGGAACAAGTCTGGGATCTGGGGCTGGCGCTCGGAGAAGATGGAGGTGGTCAGCGGCTATGAGGCCAAGGTGAGCGCAGAGCCGGGCGGGGGGGACAATGGGGACACCCTGGAGTGTGGCAGGCCTGACGGTGTCCCCACACAGGTGTACAGTGCCAGCAATGTGGAGCTGGTCACCAAGACCAGGACAGAGCATCTCTCTGACCAGGACAAGTCACGCAGCAAAGGTGACAGCCCTGTCAGCCAGTCAGGGGTGTACACGGTGGGGACACGCCGCCCTTCCCGGGTGGCACAAGTGGGACACTGTGGGTGTGATACGTCAGGTATGGGACACCCTGGGTGTGGGGTGTGACATGTCAGGTGTGGGAGACTGTGGGAATAGTGACAGGTGTGGGACAGCAGGGTGTCACACCCATGAGGGGTGTGACCGGTGACAGCCCTGCGAGTCCCTCTCACTGCCCACACCTCACCCTTGCCCCACCCTCTCCCCTCAGGCTCCAAGACCCCCTTCCACTCCTTCCTGGGCATCGCACAGCAGCACGGCACCCACAATGGAGTGAGTGGCCATCCCAGGGGGCCCTGGGGAAACCGGGGGTCTCCAGGGGGGCTGAGCAGTGCTGGTGTCCCCACAGGCACCTGTCCTGCAGGCTGCCAGCCCCACCAACCCCACGGCCATCACCCCCGAGGAGTACTTCGACCCCCACTTCGACCTGGAGACCCGCAACATTGGGCGCCCCATCGAGATGTCCAGCAAGGTGCAGAGGTGAGGCCACCACCCCAGGGTCAGGAGCTATGGGATGGTGACAGAGTCCTGGGGATGTGGCACTGGCCATCAGGACCCGGGGCAGGGTGGGGGGGTGACAGAGTCCTCGGGGCCGTGCCGCTGCTGTCCATAGCACGGGGGTGTGGCCAGAGCCCCAGGGCGGTGGCACTGGTGTGGTGCTGGTGGCCGGTGGCCCCTCTGGGTCCCCGTGCCCACAGTGGTGCCCGGGCAGGTTCAAGGCGACGCTGTGGCTGTGTGAGCAGCACCCGCTGTCGCTGGCGGAGCAGGTGACGCCCATCATCGACCTCATGGCCATCTCCAACGCCCACTTCGCCAAACTGCGTGACTTCATCACCCTCAAGCTGCCCCCTGGCTTCCCCGTCAAGATCGGTGAGAGGGGAGGCTTGGTTTGGGGCAGGATTAGGATGGGCAGGAATTTGCTGGGGCCTCAAATGCCCCCTGTACCCGCAGAGATCCCCCTGTTCCACGTGCTCAACGCCCGCATCACCTTCAGCAACCTGTGCGGGTGTGACCAGCCCCTGGGCTCCGTGCGCATCTGTGCCCCTCAGGAGCCCTCCGGCGCCCACCCCGCTGGCACCCAGCCCGCGGGGCCCAGAGGTGAGGCTGGGGGAGCCAGGGGGGTCCTGGGGCCAGGGGGTGCCAGGATTCCGTGGATACAGAATAGGGCGGGCATGGGGTGGCACGAGGAGCGCGGGGTACGGTGGGGAGCTGTGAAGTGCCGTGGGTGCAGCGTGCCGTGGGACGCTGCGGGGTGCCGTGAGGACACCCGAGGGTGCTGATGGCCCCCCGTGCACGGCAGTGTGGCCGTTCCCGTGCGAGGTGGAGGCAGGCGTGTTTGAGGTGCCTGCGGGGTACACGGTGCTGGGCGCGGGGCGCAGCGAGCCCCTGCGGGACGAGGACGACGACCTGCTGCAGTTCGCCATCCAGCAGAGCCTGCTGGACGCCGGCACCGAGACCGACCAGGTGCGCCCCTGCCCCCTCACCTGGACACGCCCCATGCGCACCTGGACACGCCCCCAACGTGTGGCCACACCCCACAGGTGACCATCTGGGAGGCACTGACCAACACCCGCCCTGGCGCGGAGCCGCCACCCTACGATGAGGACCTGCAGCTGGAAAGGTGGGGTTCCATTGGGGGGGTGTGGCTTGAGGTGCCACACCCACCTCACCTGGGTGGGGCCAAACTGGGAGGGGCAGGGGTTAAAGGTGTCAGGGTGTGGCCAGGGGAGGAGCTGAAAAGGGAGGAGCGTCTTGCTGCCCAGAGGGTGTGGTCATGATGGGCGTGGCTAACGCGGCTGTGGGTGTGGCTAGCAGCTGAGGGGGGGGGGGAGGGGCATGGCTCCAGACCATTTAAGGGCTGTGAGGGAGGTGCGGCTACCAGGGGCGGGGCACGCTGTGCCAGAGGGGCTGTGCCTTCTGTGGCTCACACCACACGGCCGTGGCCCCGCTGCTGTCTCCTCCCTAGGGCCCTGCAGGAGAGCATGCTGCTGCAGGCCGGGCCCAGCACGGAGCCCCCGGCGGCCGGGAGCACTCCCGGAGCAGGCGGGGGGAGCCCCCCGGGCCCCCCCGGGTACGGCAGCTTCGCGGAGCAGCTGCGCCTGGCCATGGCGCTGTCGGAGCGGGAGCAGGAGGAGCGAGAGCGGCGGCGGCGGGAGGAGGACGAGGAGCTCCAGCGCATCCTGCGCCTCTCCCTCACCGAGAAGTAGCACCCCGGGGCGCTCCACATCGGCACGGGGTTGTCCCCTGCGGGGACAGGGGTGTCCCATGTGGGGTCACCCCACGCAGGGGACACAGATGTCCCACGTGGGGACACCCCTTGCAGGGATAGGGGCACCCCACCCAGGGGACACTCCGGTGTGGGCGCTGTCCCACACTGGAGTGCCCCAGCGCAGGCACAGCCCTGCCTGGGGAGCAGCCGGTGCCAGGATGGCCCCCCCGTGATGGGGACGCCCCTGATGTGGGCACAGCCCCCACACAGGGGATTTGATCCAGGGATCCTCCTACCCCCGGGACCCCCAATCCAGGGCTCTTCTCCCACCAGGCTCAAACCTCAGCCCAGGGACCCTCACCTAAGGACTGCCCTTCCAGGGATGCCCCTGTGCCCAGGACCTCTCCCGAGGGACCCCCTCTCCTCTTTGGTGTTGTACTGTGACCCCGTGGGGGGCAGGACAGACCCGGGGGTCCCCGTGGGATGCAGGTGACCCCTATTTTAAGGCACTGCAGTGTGGGGGGGACTGCTGGGGGACCCCCCAGGCCTCATCCTTTGGGGCAGTGGGGGGCAGGGGGCCCTGAATGTCTGTACATATACATATACATATATTATATATATATATATATATACGTGTGTCTGTGCCTGAGGAGGGATGGGTGGAGCCTGGCAAAAGGGATGGATCCTGCAGGGGTGGGGCTCAGGGCAAAGGGATGGATCCTGCCCGTGGGGTGCGGCTCAGGTGATGGGGCTCATCCAGTAAGCGTGTCAGTGGCACTAGTGGGCTGCTCCTCTCCAGTTCGCCCCAAATCTGGCCCCGTGCCCCCATTCCTGGCCCAGGGATTGATTTGTTTACATTACTTGGGAAAAGACCCCTGCCCGGGGTGGGGCGGGGCTTGGCTGGGGGCACGGGGGGTCACGGGAGTTCTTCGGGAGTGACCTGCCGGGGACACCTGGGCCATTCCCACCGGCTGAAACCTGGGCTGTCCCAGGTGCTTGGCGACCCTCGGGGGTCCACAGTTTCTGGGGATCTGGGGGGGGGCATCGCACGTTCCGGGCGCCTGGGAGAGGGTGCCCACTTTGGGAGGCGCTGGGGCTGTCTCAAACGCTGGAGTGTCAATCTCGGCCCGATCACACCGATGTGGGGCCCGGGGGGCTCCGGGGCACCGGGGAGGTGCCGCTCTGGGGGAGGGCGGTCTGGGGGTCCCGGCAGCAGTGTTTCCGTGGCTGGGGGCGGCCGTGCCGTGCCAGGACGTGCCCGGGCCCGTGCCCGCTCCCGTTCCCGTTCCCGTCCGGGCGGGGCGGCGGCGGCGCTTCCTGGTGCGGGGGGGGCGGTGCGGCGGGGCATGGCGCTGGTGACGGTGCGGCGGGCGGGGGGCTCCGCCGGGGGCCCCGCGGTGAGTGCGGCACCGGGGCGGGCGGGGACGGGGAATACCGGCAGGGTCGGCACGGGGTTGGGCGGCGGGTCCCGGAGCCCCGAGAGGTCCCGGTGCGGGCTGGCACGGGGGCTCCCGGGGGAGTATGGGCTATCCAAGAGCCGCGAGGGCCCCCGGTGCGGGGGGTACGGGGCGGGCCGGGGGGCCCCGGAACTCTGGGGAAACGGGCCGGTGCCAGGGATGCCGGTGCGGGGAGTACACGGGCTGCGCGGGGGTTCCTCGCGGCCCCGGGGGGTTCCAGTGCGGAAGGTGCCGCTGTCCCGGGAGTGCCAGCGCGGAGGTGGAGGGGTGAAGGTCGCTTCGGTCGCTCCCGGTGCGGGGTCATCCCGGGCGCTTCCGATGGGACTTTCCTGGGAGTTTACTGGGAGTTGCCCTCAGCACGCGTTGGAGTTTCCTGTACTCCCGACTGGGGTTTCCCCATAGTTAAGGGAGGAATACGGAGGTGTGGATGGGGGGGCAGTGGTTGTCCCAAGTTGCTCCCACTTTCCCCAGCGCTCCCAGTCCCTTCGCTGTCCCAGTGTCCCCCAGTGATTCCACACACACCCCCCAGCACCCCCCCTCCAGTAACCACTGGGCCTTTTCTGTGTATTCATCCCAGAGCGCCCCTTCCAGCTCTTTCACCCAGCCAGGGATGGGGGGCACAGGGACAGGACACGCCCCCTGCCATCCCGAGGGGGTCCCCATGGATCCATCTCTACAGTGGGACCCCCAAACGGTCCCTATGCCCTCCGTGGGGCCCACAATATTTGGTAGGGGTGATGCAGTTTAGGGCCGGGGGTTCACTGGACTGTGGTGCCCATGCTGGTGGGAGCTTGTGGGACCCCCGAGCCTGGTCCATACCCTGGGGTCACATTTCCCCCAGGAAGTGCCTCCCCATTTGCAGGAGGAAGATGCTCCCAGACGTGGCCAACTGCAGCGACGGTGAGAGGGGGTTCTGAGACCTCGGGGTGGGGGGACTGGGGTGGGATGGGGACACAGTTTGCCCTGCTTAGGGGAGCACTCTGGGGGTGCCCTGGGCGCTCAGGACCCTCCTGCCCCCCAGGCAGAGCTTCGTCATGGTCAAGGGGGCCGCGCGGCTGCTGCCTGCGGAGGAGCCCCCCCCGGCCGAGCCCCCCCCGGCTGAGCCCCCCCCGGCAGAGCCCCCCAGCCAGGCCCCGGGACAGCAGGAGCAGCACCTGCAGCTCATGATGCAGCTGCTGCGCCCCCAGGACGCCATTCGGCTGGTAGGATGTGGATTCCCCTCTCCGGGAACATGGGGACGGGGAAAGAGATGGGTAGGGACAAGATGGGGAGGGAAAATTGACAGGACGGGACAGGGTATGGGGATGCAACATGGATGGGATGGGGATAGAGATGGAATGGGAAGTGATGAGGAGTTGTTGCTGTCGGGACAGTCACGACACGCAAAGTGACAGTGAAATCTTCAGAAGGCTTCTGTTATTCTCACAGCATGCCGTCTTTTATACACTTAACAAAGTTTACGCTCATCGGTGGCAAAAAAATCCACACAACGCTCACTGGCACAGAAACTCTCCATCACTGTTTTCAACCAACATTCACAAAACTTTTCCAAGCACACTTCTTCCAGCTGCAGGTTGTTTATCTCCCTCACCTTCTTCTCTCCTCGGTTTCCATGCCAACGACCTTGCTGAAATTCCTTTCGGGGGTAAAAACGGCTCTTACCAGTTTCTTCTTCAGCTGCCTTTCACTTGGGGCTTACAGACAAGCTCAAGCCCCTTCCACACAGAGGGGATGTGGCCCAGGCAGATGCTCCTTCCCGGTCGCTGGGAGCATGGGGAAGGGGCAGATCCCCGCTCCGACGCCCCCCTTTCCGGCAGGCGGTGCGGCTGGAGTCCGTGCGGCCACGGCGGGTGCGGTACCTGCTGGTGGTGCGGCCGGAGGAGGCGGGAGCCGAGGCGGAGACGGCGCTGCTGGGAGTGGATTTCGCCCACGAGGGGTGAGCGGGGTGCGGGGAGGGCCCGGAGGGACGCCGGCACCCCCTGACCTCTGCCTGCTCCAGGGCCACGCGCTGCACTCTGGGCATGGTGCTGCCCCTCTGGAGCGACACCCAGGTGTTCCTGGACGGCGATGGGTAAGGGTGGGACGGAACTTGGGGACAGGGAGGGGCTTAGAGAAGTTGGAGTGGCCACCCTGACCCACTCGTGTCCCCGTGATGCGCAGGGGTTTCAGTGTGACATCGGGGGGACAGACGCGCATCTTCAAGCCCATCTCTGTGCAGACCATGTGGTGAGCGAGGCCTGCGTGTGCCCATGGCGGGTGTGGGGACCACCCTGGGCGTGGGGGGCGTGGTGAGCACAAGGGCAGTGGGCACCCCCTCGGGGACTGGGGACATGGGCACTGCCAGGGGGCACAGGGGATCTCAGCTCCGCAACAGACACGGAGCATGTGGCACTGCTGGGGACATGAGGGATGCCGTCGCCATCCCGGGCATGGTGGGCACCGTGCTGGACACGGGGACGTGGGCACAGGGCATTTGGGTGTCACCGCGGGCACCACCATGGGCACGTGGGCACAGTCGTGGGGAAGGAGCCGGGGAGGGTTTGGGTGGCACCCACACAGCGGGGGCAGCCCGTGAGGGGGCGGTGGCAGCGCAGGGGTTAGAGGTGCCGCGCGGCAGGGCCGTGCTGCAGGAGCTGCACCGCGCCTGCGAGGACGCGGCCCGCGGCGGGCACATCCCCGGCGGCCCCGCGCTGGCCTGGGCCTGCGGCTACGCGGCGGCGCTGGGCTCCGAGCAGAGCTGCCTCAACGAGTGGCTGGCCATGGCCGACCTCGAGTCCGTGCGCCCCGCCTCGCCCGCGGCGCTCCGGTAAGCTCCCTAGCGGCCCCTCTGCCGCGCCCCACGGCTCGCCGGCCAATCGCTGCTGCAGCTGGCAGGGCGTGGCCCGGGTGGGGCAGGTGGCGCCGGTGACAGGGCGCTGCCGGTGCCAGGCCAGCCGTGCCGGAGCTGTCGGAGCAGGCGGTGCGGGCGCTGCTGCGGGAGGTGATGGCCGCTGCCGACCTGGAGAACGTCACGTCCAAGGAGGTGGGTGGCACTGGGCAGGGTATCCTGGGGCCGGGCAGGGCTGGGCAGGGTATCCTGGGGCCGGGCAGGGCCGGGCAGGGTATCCTGGGGCCAGGCAGGGCATCCTGGGGACGGGCAGGGCCGGGCAGGGCATCCTGGGGCCAGGCAGGGTATCCTGGGGCCAGGCAGGGCATCCTGGGGCCAGGCAGGGTATCCTGGGGCCAGGCAGGGCATCCTGGGGACGGGCAGGGTATCCTGGGGACGGGCAGGGCATCCTGGGGCCAGGCAGGGTATCCTGGGGCCGGGCAGGGTATCCTGGGGACGGGCAGGGCCGGGCAGGGCATCCTGGGGACGGGCAGGGCCGGGCAGGGCCGTCCCTCACCCGGGGTGGTGCCCAGGTGCGAGAGGAGCTGGAGCGGCGCACGGGGCACAGTCTGGCCGAGCACAAGGATTTCATTGACAACGAGATGCTGCTGGTGCTGGCGCAGATGGATCGGCCTTCCCGTGTCTTCCCGCACCTCTTCCTGGTGGGCAGCGGGGCGGGCGGTGTGGGCGGGGCGGGTGGCAGTGTCCCCTCCCCTCACCACTGTCCCCGCACAGGGCTCCGAGTGGAACGCAGCCAACCTGGAGGAGCTGCAGCAGAACAGGTGAGCACGGGGTGCCACTGTCGTGGGTGGCATGGGGTCATCGTGGGGTGCCCCTGGGGTGTCACTCGTGTCCCCGCAGGGTCACCCACATCCTGAACGTGGCTCGGGAGATCGACAACTTCTTCCCGGCGCTCTTCACGTACATGAACGTGCGGGTGTACGACGAGGAGGCGGCCGAGCTCCTGCCCCACTGGAACGACACGTTCCTCTTCCTCTCCCACGTCCGGTCAGTGGGCACGGGGGGTGACACCAGGGGGACATCAGGGGCACAGAGGGGCAGGGGCTGGAGGTGGGGCAGGGGACAGAGGGACATGGGGAGGGGATCTTGATGACTGAGGTGCTGGGGTGCGCTGGGAGTGAGGGAGTGCTGGGGCATGGGATCCTGGGTAACGGTGGGGTGGGTGGCTGGGGACATGGGGAGCTCTGGGGACACTGGGATGGCGGGAGAATGCTGGCAGCCCTGGGGATCCTGGGACGGCTGGGGCACACTGGGAACCCCGCAGACACGATGTGGGGACTCCAGGGTGGATGGAGGACACTGGGACTGGGAAACTGGGAGCCCTGCGGACACGGTGACCCTGGTGACTCTGGGGTGGCTGGTGACACTGGAAGCTCAGTGTCCCCGAGTGCCCCCGGGCCATGGTGCCAGCAGTGGGTGCCACAGGGCGGCGGGGGGCCGGGCGCTGGTGCACTGCCGGATGGGGCTGAGCCGCTCGGCCGCCACGGTGCTGGCCTACGCCATGAAGGAGTTCGGGTGGCCCCTGGAGCGGGCGCTGCGGCACGTCCGGCACTGCCGGCCCGGAGTCCTGCCCAACCCCGGCTTCATGCGCCAGCTCGACTTCTACCAGGGCATCCTGAGTGCCAGGTGGGTGGGGACAGGGTGGGACAGGCGGGTGGAGACAGGTGGATTGGGACAGGTGGGTGGGGTCTGGCATAACCACACCCCTATGTGATAAGAGGGTGGGACCTGGTGGGACCACACCCCTTTGTAGGAAGTGGGTGGAGCCTCTGTGGTCACGCCCTACCCAGAAATGTGTTTTGTGGGGGAGGGGCCTATGGGACCCCCACCCTGCCGAGTGGGTGTGGCTCCCAGCAGGGGGAGTGGCCAGGTGCTGATTGACAGGTCTGTGGCAGCCGGAACAGCAGCCTGTGGGAGCCCCGGGCGGCCGAGCAGGCGCCGCACCGCGAGGAGGACACCACCAGGGACACAAGTGGCCTGTCCCCGCTGGCCTCCCCGCTGGCCTCCCCGCAGCCCTCCGAGGAGGAGGCAGCTGGTGGGGGGCTGCTGGGGGCCTCCCGGCGCCCCCGCATCTCCCTGTGCTCTGTCATGCGGAGCATCAGCCTGCTGGAGACTCCCGAGCCCCCCGAGCTGCTGGGGGAACCCCTGGCCGGGGAGGTGAGCAGGGGGCAGGGTGGGATGGGGGATACAGCTGCGGGGTGACAGCAGCGTGGGATGACCCCGCTGTCCCCGCTCAGGTGTTTGAAGCCACGGAGGAAGCAGGAGGTCCCTCCCCGAGGTCACGACCCTCGTCCCACCCGCGTGGCTTGGTGCGCCAGGCCAGCCTGGATGGTGGCCCCGCCCCGTTTTGTGACTGCACCCATAGTGATGACCACACCCAGTGCCACACCCATGCACCTGGACACGCCCACACTGATGACCCCGCTCCCTAATTTGGGGGGCATGAGGCAGCGCCTCCTCGCTGCCATAGCAACAAGGAGGCGTGGCCTACGCGTGGGGGCGCGGCCATCCAGCCGGCACGCCACGCCCACGCTCCGCCCGCACTCTGGGGCCGGGAGTTGCCTCTCCCTCAGCCCCACATGCGCCAACACGGCCACCGCTCCTGCACTGGCAATAAAGTGTGGAAATGGCAACCCCTCATGTCCTTGTGACCCTGAGAATCTGGAGAGCTGGCTGCTGTCAGTAGGGACCAGAGTGAACGCTTTGGGGGCACCGGGCGGGCACAGGGACCTAGCGGCGCCATGTTGTGCGGCACGGAGGAAACTACGACTCCCGGCAGCCTTTGCGCGAGAAACACAACTTCCGGGTTGCCACGGCAACCGTCGCGGCCTAGACCCGGACTGGCGCCTGGACTGGAATCAGGGCTGGAATTGCTGATGGAACCGGGACGGCGCAGTCCCGAGGCCCGGCAGCGAAGGACTGAAGCACACAGAGAGCCCGCAGCTCCCTGTGGCTATGGCGGAGGGGAAAGCCGGGTGCTCCCCTGCGAGATGCCATCAACCCCCTCCCACCATGGCATCCCTTCATGTTATGTCACCCCTGACACACAGGACACCCTCCACTAGCCCAGGTTGCTTCAAGCTCCATCCAACCAGGCCTTGGACGCTTCCAAGGATGGGACAGCCACAGCTTCTCTGGGCAATCTTTGCCATGGCCTCACCACCCTCACAGGGAGGAATTTCTTCCCAAAATCCCACCTAAACCCACCCTCCCAGGGAAGGAGGTTCCTGGCTGGAGCTGCCCCCGAGACTGCTGCTGTCCATCTCCTTGGGCAGCTGCGGCTGGAGCCATCCCAGACACTTCGCCCTTTCCTGGGACTCCACCAGGCTGGGGCTGACCCTCTGCCAAGGAAGGAGTATGCACAGCCGTGACTTGGCTGGGTGTAGGGTGCTTATTTGTTGGAGGTCCACCGAAACACCTCCATCCTGTGCCCAGGAAAGGAATTACATCCCTGTAAAAGATGCAAGAGCCCAAGAGACTGCAGCTCCGACAACAGGACCAGATCCGGCTGGATAACACGATCCAGGGGGGCGGGAGCCTGCAGTGCCAGTGGGATGGGAGTTGTGGGTGGCCCATCACCCATCCCAGCTTATCCCAGGTTACTGCCAGCTCCAACGCTCCACTGGGATAGAAACAATTAATTTTATTGATGAAGCAACAGAAAGAGCTGGTGAATTAAGTCATCGATAACCTGAATAATTAACAGACGCATCCTGTCATTTATGATTCTGCAAACAGCAAAGCTGCTAATTAGGGCTACTAAACATATGAATCCCACAGGACAGTGTCACTCTCTCCACCCCACTGCAGGACATCCCCACGATCCACAGCCACCTGCCTCACTCCCCTAAGCTCACTTTCACCCGATTTTGTACCTCAATCTTCATTTTTTCGCCCCATTCCTGGGAAAAAAAAAAAAAAATCCCACCTCCCTTTCTCCACCCAAGAACAGATTTTTCTCCCTGGGTCCCAGTTGGGTGGCATCAAACTGTGTCACTGGACACCCCGCCTGGCTTTTCTGGGGGAGAATGCAACTCCCTGCCCTCCCCCTGCACCCCAAGAGTTTCACCCCGTCCCGTGCCCCCCCAGACAGCACACGGCACCCCTTCCTTCGCTCACACCAGCTTTAATCCACTCGGTGTCCCGGGAATAGGGTCTGGGGGCAGCAGGAATGGCTCCCCCACTGCTTCGGCACAGCGGCTCAGAGCTCGTAGTCGTGCCAGAGGCTGCGGGGGCACAACGGGGGTCAGGGGGAAGGGTGGGGGGCACCGGGAGAGGACGTCCTGTGCCTCCCATCCCACACCCACCTGTAGGTGACATCGGGGTTGTCCCGGTGCTCCAGGAGGGCGTCACGGATGGGGCCGGGGGGGCTCAGCCCCAGCTCTTGTGCCCGCTCCCAGCGCTGCAGGCGGGTGATCCCTGCGGGACACCCGAGGCTCAGCGGGGAAGGGGGGAGCCCGGGACCACCGGGGGAACCCGGGGAACCGGGGGTGCTCACTGCTGCAGGGTCCGTATTCCCAGGAGAGGTCGAAGCGCCGCAACATTTCCAGGAGCGCCGGGTCCGGGGGGCGCTGCGAGGGGGAGCGGGAACAGTCCCGCACCTTCACCTGCACCTTGTCCTTGTCGTCGTCCTTTTTGTCCTTTTTGTCCTTTTGGTCCTTGAGCCTGCCAGGGGGCCGGCCCGAGCCCCGCCGCCGCAGCCGCCGCGGGAAGGAGTCGGTGATGCGCCGCGGCTGCTCCATGGCCCTGCGCGACATGGAGCTGGCACAGCCCCGCCAATACCAGGAAGCGGAGGGGACCCGCCGATACCGGGAACGAGCGGGAGGGACCCGCCCCTGCCCGTGGCCCGGCGGAAGCAGCGGGGCCGGGCCGGGGAACCGGTCACGGGCACCCTCGGCCGCTGCCACCGCCGCGATGGTCCCGGTCCCCCGCGCCCCTCGGCGCCCCCCGGCTGTCCGCGGGTGCTGTCACCCCCCAGTTGTCCCCGCCACCAGCCGCGCTGTCACTCCCGCGCCAGTCCTGTCACCCCGAGGGCATGGTTACCTCCATCCCGGTGTTCCCTGTTCCCCTGGCACTGTCACCCGTGTCAGTGACTGTCACCCCAGGTACTGCCCAGCCCTGCCCCGGGCCATGCCTACTACCCTCTGGCATTGTCACCCGTGTGACTGTCCTCATCACCTCAGGCACCGTCACCCCTGTGGTTCTCCCCGTTGCCCTGGACATTGTCACCCCCATTCCAGCACTCCCCATCACCCTGGACACAGTCACACCCCTGCCTGTCCCCATCAGCCCCCCCAAACCATGACTCACGCTGTGACACTGCCCTGTCCCGCTCTGCCCTGTCCCGCTCTGTCCTGCGTGTCACTGTCCGGCCCTCCAGTGCCTTCTGGTCCCACCCCCAGCTCTGGTGACGCCGCCCTGGCTGAGGGGGCAACACTGCAGGTGCCACCAGTGCAGATTTGCCTGAGGCTTTCAGCCCTCCCTCGGGAAACTGAGAATAACTTGAGATGCGTGCCCTGGAAGGGGGTGACTCCCAGGGGACCCCGCAGCGCGCCTCAGCGGTGACATGCGAGCCACCAAGCTGTGTCACCGCTGTTAACGGCCAGTGCTGGGGGGGGACACAAACCCCCACGGCAGCCATCAGAGACTCCACAGCGCCCTTTAATGGGAGGCCGGCACAGCGAGGGGACAGAGGGCCCTCAGGGCCCGTCCCTGTCCAGGCCGGGATTGTGCAGGATGTAGCGGCAGACGCCGGGCAGGCGCCGGTGGCCCAGCAGCTCCTGCAGCTGCTGCATGGGCCGGTTCCCCAGCGCCGTGTGCCCGAAGGTGGGGAACCCGCGGGCGTGCGCCCGCTGCGCCGCCAGCGTCAGCGCCACCTGCATGTGGCCGCGCCGCCGCTGCTCGGGCAGGGTGTAGCTGTGGGTGCCCGTCCCGAAATGATCCGTCAGCACCCAGGCGACGGGGTGCCCGCTGCCGTCCTGCAGGCAGACTTGCGGGAAGCGCCCCAAAAGCTCGGCCAGGTAGCGCCGGCTGCGGGCGTTCCCCCCGTAGGGCCACGTGTCGTTGAGCAGGTCCACGTGCGAGGGGCTCAGGGAGCCCACGCGCACCCCGGGGGCCGGCCTGCGTGAGGCAGGGGTCACTGGGGGGCTCGGGGGGGGGGTCCCCGTGCGGGGACAAGGGTGGGGGGGCTCTCACCGGGGTTCAGGCATGCTGCTGGGGTCGGGGTGCCAGTAGGAGTAGTACTCGACGATGTCCAGCTCAACGCCCTTCCTCCCCGCCAGGTCCTGGGACACCGTGGTCACCCCGTCCTGTAGCCCTGGGGATGGGGATGTCAGGGGGCCCTGTACCCCACCTTCCCTGTCCCCAGCCCCTCTGTGTGACACCGGTGTCCTCCTCAGTGTCTCCAGGGGCTACCTGCAACCCCAGTCTCTATTCCCACCACCCAAATCCCTGCTTCCAGTGTGCCCCGTACCCCAATCCTGCTCCCAGCATCCCCACGTCCTACCCCAGTGCTCCCCGGGACCCACAAATTCAGCTGCAATGCTTCCCAGTGCCCCCAGCATCCCCAAGTCCCAGCCCAGTACCCCCAGGATGCTGCTTCCAGCAACGCAATTCTCTGGTGCCCCCCAGCACGCCCAAATCCAACCACGGTGCTCCCCAGCAGCCCTAAATCCCACCCCAACACTTCCCACTGGTATCACCCATCAAACCCCACCCCAGCACACCAAATCAGGCCTCCGGTGCTCCCCAGCACCCAAACACCCAGCCCCAGTGTCCCCCAGCCCCCCCAGTTCCCTCCACCAATACCTCCCAGTTCCTCCCTGCCTCCAACAGCTCCCCCCAGCCTCCCATGCTCCCGGTGCTGCCCAGCAGCTCTCCTAGCATGCCCAGTCCCTCCCCAGGATCCCCCCCCGGACCCCGGGGTCCCCAGGCCACCAATGAGGGTGAAGGCAGCATCCCAGTGCAGGCACCCCGGGGTCTCCAGCATGGCCCGGTACGCCCCCAGGTCCCGGTAAAACGCTGCCTGCGTGTTCCAGTAGCCGTCATTCACCGGCACCTGGGGGCACCCGAGAGTGTTCTGAGCACACCTGGCACCTGCCAGGGCACCGTGTCACCCCCCTCCTGCAGTTCCCCGTGTCCCCACTGGCCACCTCTCCACTGGGCCGGGCCAGCACGGCACCGAATTCGGGCCACTTGTCCACCAGCACCTCGAAGTGGCCAGGGTTGCCCCGGTTGATGTTCAGCACTGCCCCGAAGACCTGGGGGAAAAGTGGGTCAGCAACGGGGGACAAAGAGGGGACAGACAGGGGTCAGGGATGGGGGCTTGTATGGGGGATATGGGGGCAGATGTGGGGTCAGAGCTGGGGGGGTGGTGGGAGCAGGTATGGGGTCAAAGCTGAGGGGAGGGGGCAGGTGTGGGGGACAGGGTGGAAAAAGGTTCCCTAATGACACGGGGGTCCCCATCACCAGGGTAAGAGGTGGGTGTGACTCTGGGGTCCCTGCCACCAGCAGGGCAGAGGCCAGGGTTCGTATTGGGGTTCTCCTCTCGGCACGGGGCAAGGGGGATATTGGGGTGCCCATGGCAGCAACAGATGAGTGACACTGGGATCCCAGTCATGGCACAGTGCGGGGGTGACAGCAGGGTCCCTGTCCCTGGCAGGGTAAGGGTAGCATTGGAGTCCCTATCGTGGCACAGGGCAGGGGTGACAGTGGGGTCCCCAGCACCGGCAGGGCCAGGGGGAGGCTCTTCCTCAGCATCTCCTCCAGGCGCTGCAGATGGGCTGGGCACGTCAGGATCTTCATTGTCCTGCCGACAGACCCCAAATAAGAGGGGGACAGGACCACCAGGCATGGCCCCTGTCCCTGTCCCCATCCCTTTCCCCACAGTCCCAGCTCCTCCAGTACTCACCCTGAAACAGTCCTGAGTCTGTGGGTTCTGGGGGGCCGTGGGGTGGGAGTCTGGAGCCCGTGTGGCACTCGGTGACAATGGTTAACAGCAGCTGTCACGGGCCAGCGAGTGCCCCCTGCCTTGGGGGGCAGTGGGCAGGGTCCATCCTGCTGAACACTGGGCACCGGGCCAGCCCTTTTGCTGCCTGGGCATAGGTGCTCAGCTGGGACACTCTGGGACATTGTCCCCATGCCACCAGCTCCCCAGGGATCCTCAGCGTCACCGCCTGCCCCACGGTCACGGAGCCATGCTGATCCTGAGGTGCCCAGCCCAGCTGCAGCTCCTGGAGGAGACCCTGCGGAAGAGCCTGCCCACCACCCTGCCGGTGACAGGGACCCCAAGGATCCCTCTGCCCCCTCTGCCCTGTCCTGCTGGTGACAGAGTCCCTGGGGACCCCTCCCTCCCTCCCTCCCTCCCTCTCCGTTGGTGGTGAGGACCCTGGGGACTCCTTTGTCCCCTCACCCTGTCCCTGTCAGTGTTGCTGATTCCTGGGACCCCTCTGCTCCCTGTCCCCTGTCCCCTGCCTTGCCAGTGATGAGGACCCCGGACCCCTCTGCCTCCCCACCTGCCCTGGTGGTGACAAGGACCCCTCTGTCCCCCCTCTCCTGCCCTGCTGCAGGCAGAGACCCCGGGGACTCTGTTGCTCCCTCTCCCCTGCTGGAGAGGGGACCCCAGGGGCCCTGGGCACCCCTCTGCCCCCTCTCCCCTGGCCTGCCGGTGACAACGACCTTGTTCTGCAGGTCCTGGGGACTGTGATGACAGTGGCAAGGGGGAACCCGGCCTCCCACGAGGTGCTGGTGGACTCCTGGCCCCATTTCGGCATTGTCCTGACCCGCCTGCGCCCAGAGGTGCTGCCCCGGGTGCCCCTGCCCTGGCAGCAGCACCCCACGCCCCAGGGGCCTGGGAATTGGGGTGCCACCCTCAGCTCCATGTCCCTGCCAGGAACACAGGGACCCCAAGGACTACTACACCAACCAGCTGTCTGTGTTCTACCGGGACAAGGGAGCCCTGCAGGCACTGCTGGAGGGCACTGAGGCGGTGACCCGGGAAAGAGCCTTCCAGATTCTGGGTAAGGATGGCACCGGGGGGACACAGGGCTCCCCTACACTCCAGCTGGGTCCCCTGTCTGGCTGACAGAGGGTCCCAGGCATGCAGGATGGGCTGGACCAGGCTGTGCAGGAGGCGGCCAGCGCCAGGGGGCTGAAGGTGGAGACGATCCGGTACCGGGCACTGATAAGCCCCAAGCCCCCCCAGCCCCGCAGGCAGTGAGTGAGGAGCACTGGGGGCACATGGGACACTGGGGGGACATGGGCTCTGAGGGACCAGTCACATCCACGGGTGGTACACTGAGACCTGTCACATTTCTGGGCAGCACGGGGAGGGTCACAGTCACATCCCTTGGTAGCGCAGGAGTCCCCAGGCACATCCCTGAGAGGCACAGGGTGACAAGAATGGGATCACTGAGCACACCCCTGGGTGGCACAGGGGACCCTAAGCACTCGTCCGAGTGGCACGGGGATCACTGGGTGACATGAGTGGGTTCACCGAGCACATCTCTGGGTGGCACAGGGGTCCCAAATCCCACTCCTGGGTGGCATAAGTGTTCCCAATCCCATACCCGGATGGCACAGGCGTGTACCCGATCCCATCCCTAGAGAAAACAAGGCCCCCACATTCCATCTTTGGCCGGCACAGGGGTTCCCAATCCCATCCCATCCGCTATCCAGGCTTCAGCATTGCCCACTCTGCCCACGCCCTGTTGCAGGACGCCCCCAGGCCTGCGCCTGGCGCCCGTGTCCCCCTCGCACATCCCGCTGCTCAATGCCACGTGGGCCCTGGGGGGCAACGCCCGCAGCCGGGCCTTCCTGCTGGGGCTGGTGCGGACGCTGCCCTCCGCCTGCCTGCTGGACGCGCGCGGCCGCCCGGTGTCCTGGAGCCTGCTGGACGGGCAGGGCTGCCTGCGCCACGGCTACACCGTGCCCGCCTGGCGCGGGCAAGGCCTCACCGGGGCCACGCTGGCCGTGCTGGGCCGGGAGCTGCACGCCCGCCGCTTCCCCATCTACGGCGCCGTGCTGCCCCGCAACACGGCCTCGCTGCACGCCCTGCAGGCCATCGGCTTCCTGCCCCAGCCCGGAACCTTCTACATGATCCTGGGCAGCCCCCAGTAGCGCCCAGGGAGAGGGTGCCAAGGGGGGCGATGCCTGGCCTCTGGGCCCAGGAGGGCCGGGATCCCCACCCTGTGAGAAAGGGGAACACCCAGCTCCCACACTGAGCTCGGTTTGGAGCAGTTCCCTCTGATGGCATTGACAGGAACATCCCCAATTCCATCCTGAGCTCAGGATGTGGAATGTTCACTCTGCTCCCTGCTGATGGCATTGACAGGAACATCCCCAATTCCATCCTGAGCTCAGGATGTGGAATGTTCACTCTGCTCCCTACCGACAGCACTGATGGGAACATCCCTAATTCCACATGGAGCCGTTCTCTCCTGTCCCCACGGGAGTGTGGCACGGGCAGGGCGGGGGGCTGGAGAAAGGCTTTTATTCATTCATACAAGAATAGATCTTCTGCAATAAATACCCCAATAAATAAACATCTCCAATAAATAAACACTCACAGACGCACCGGGACAGCGGCCACGCCCCGGCCGCGCCCCACGGCCTCGCCCCACGGCTGCACCGATGGGCAGCCATGGGGGAGGCGGGGCTTGGGGAAAGGGGCGGGGCCTCTTGCGGGGAGGAGGCGGGGCTGGCTACACAGGCGAGTGGGCGGGGCTTATTGCCATCTGGGGCGGAGCCTATCGCTCCAGGGGCGGGGCTTGCTGCTGGCTGGGGCGGGGTTTATTCTATGCTCAGAGGGCGTTGGTCCTTTTTGGGCTGAGTGGGGTTTGCACCCGCTCTGGAGATTTTAGGGATGGGGACAGGCACCCTGGGGGTTGGGGATGCCATGGGGGGGCACTTGGGAGGACACCTGTCCTTTAAGACACAACAGAGTGACAGAGGGGCTGTGGGGTAACTGTGGTAGCACTTTGGGGTCAGGAACTCCACCCCTTAAGGCACAGCTGGGTGATGATGAGGATGTGGGGTGGCTTTGGCAGCACTCTGGGGTCAGGAGACGCAGTTTTGAAGGGACACTGGTGGTGAAGAGGGGGCATGGAGTGGCTTTGATGGCACTTGGGGTCAGGAGATGCATCCCTTACAGCAGAGAGTGGTGACAAGGGGCACGTGAGGTGGCCGTGGTGGCACTTGGGAGTCAGGAACCCTATTTCTCGAATAGAATGCAGGTGTCCACCACCTGCACACCGGACAGGGGATGTGGGGTGGCCATGGTGGCACTTGGGGTGGGAGCCCTGTTCCTTAAGGCACAGTATGATGATGATGGTGGAGGGGCTGCAGGGTGGCTGTGGTGACACTTGACGTCAGGAGCCCCATCTTTCAAGGCACTGCCAGGTGATGAGGTTGTGGGGTGGCTTGGGGGTCAGGAGCCCCATTTCTCAAGGCACACTGAAGAGGGGCTCTGGATGAAGAGGGTGCAGAGGGGACCTGGATGGCCGTGGTGGCACTGCGGACTCAGGAGCCCAGCAGGTGCTCAGAACCCCCTCGCCTCCAGCCGTAGGGTGACCACAGCGGGTGGCACCTTCTTCTTGAGGCGGTTGAAGTCCTTGGCTGAGCGCCAGAGCCAGGTCTGCAGCTCCTTCAGCAGCCAGAAGTCATCCATCTTCTTCAGGAAGTCGTTGGGGGCCGCAGGCGCGCCGGGGGGCGCGGAGGGCCCGGCGGGGCCGGCGGGCAGCGGGTACCCCAGCGAGGACATGACGCCGCCGATGCTGAGCACCAGCCCCTGCAGGCTGGCGCAGAAGTGGGCGAGGCGGTGGCGCAGCTCGGCCGTGCCCACCTGCCCGTCCAGCACGCGCAGGTAGCAGAGCAGGCGGCTGTAGGCCCGGTAGTTGGCGGCCAGGCGCGCGTTGTCCGTCAGGCCCCGCCACAGGTCCAGGTCCACCGTGGCGCTGGGCACCCGCTCGGCACGTGCCAGCCGCGGGGGGTTGAAGTCGGGCTCATTGAAGGGGGGCCCCAGGTAGTTCAGCTGGAAGGGAAAAGGGGTGGCGGGGGTCAGATCTCCACGTCCATCCCGTCCCCGGTCTCCACAGTCCCCCCGTGCCCCCAGTTTGAACGCATCCCACTCGTCCCAGCTCTCCCTTCTCTTATCTCATCCCCCCTTCCCGCTCTGCCCGAGCCGGACGTTCCCAGCGCGGCCCGGGCGATGCCGCCGTCGCCGCCGGGCGCCCAGCGTGCCGGCACGGCCGAGGGCACGTCAGGGCAGGGACGAGGGAACCTCCGGGTGAGTCGGCGACGCCGGCGGGGAAGGAGCGGCGGATGTCCGCGCCCATGACGGAATCACGGGGCGAGGGGAGGGTGCCCGGGAGCCGCCCTGCGCCCAGGGGGGACGATGAGGCATTTCCGTGACCTCCGGCGTGGGAGCAGCTGGGCGCGGGGAGGATATCCCGGGGGGTGCGCCGGGGACTCACGTAGGTGCCGGCGAGGGTGCGGAGCTGGTGCTCCAGGTAGCGGGTCAGGTCGTAGGTCTGCTGGATGGACTGGCCGGCGCCCAGCTCCTCGGAGCAGTTCAGCGCCGGCAGCGCCGGCAGGTTGCAAAGCGCGGCGCACAGGAAGGTGAAGATCCCCCAAGAATCACCTGTGGGGGACACGACAGTGCCTCAGGGCGGGGCAACAGCGAGACTCCATCTCCGTGTGTGCGGAGCTGAGCCCGCAGAGTATCCCTGAGTCGCCCGTCTGAGCGCGGGGATACTGAGGCACGGAGGTGCGGAGGGTGGGGTGCCCCTCACCTCAGCACCCCCCCTGCAGCAGCAGGAACCCCCCACCTCAGCGCGGTGACCCCCCGGCTCCCCTCTGAGCGCTCCCGCCCGCGGCTGCACCAACAATCCTTTATATGGTCCGGAGCAGCGCGCCCGCGGCATTCCCGCCGGGCCACACGCCTGAGATATATTTGGGCACCGCCAACGCCGGAGCGGGCCGGGCACCCAGCGGGGACCCCCGCCGAGGGGCCACCGGGAATGCGGCGCGGGGGGGGGGGGGGGGGGGGGGGGGGGGGGGGGGTGCGGTGGGACGCAGCTCCGAGAAGCGGCCGGGGCGCGGGGTGACCTTTGCGCAGCCACCGGAAAGCGCCGGCGGGGTCCCCGTCATCGGCCTGACGTCAGGGCGGCCCGGGAGCGCGGCCCCGCGGGCCGGCGGCTGTGCAAAGGTCACGGCCCGCGGCCAGGACGCTCCGGCCAGCTGGCACCCCCGGCTCGCCACAGCCGGCCTTCCCGGCAGCGCCTCCCGGGAAAGACCGGCCGCTGGCACGGCTCGGCACCGCGGGGCTCCTGCTGCGGGCAGCCCCCCGTGCCCCCGCGCGTCACCGCTCCCCGTCACCGGCCGCCGGTGACGCACGACAGTCCTCGGGGACACCCCGGCTCCGGCCACACCGGCCTCACCGCCGCGGGCGTCCTGCAAACTGCAAGCCTCGCAGTGGGGGATGCAAGTGCCCTGTGGGTGTGCAGGACACTGTCACACCTGGGGTACACCCGGGAGGCGTGCAGGACACTCGTGACGCCTCTGGGATACGTCCAGGACACACCTGGGATGCATCTTGTGCGTGTGCATCCCACAGGCGTGGAGAACACCACACTTTCCAGGTGTGTGACACCGTGCACGTGTGACACCGTGCACGTGTGACACCGTGCACGTGACACCATGCACGCGTGACACCGTGCATGTGTGACACCGTGCACGCGTGACACCATGCACGTGTGACACGCACCACACCTATGAGACCCCGTCCAGGTGTGTCGCCTACCACACGACTGTGCCACGCGCGTGCCAGTCGCAGGACACGCCAGGCGAGCGTGCACCACGCCGTGCACACAGCCCACGCGGGGGACACCAGCCACGTGTGACACGCCGCACGCGGGCCACACCACGCTGTGACACCCTGTGTGATGCTACCGTGCCCCCGTGCCCGTGCGTGGCAGCCCCAGCCGGCCCTGGCTTGCCCGGTGCCCTGCGGTGGGCACGTGCCGCCGCTTGCCCGCGTTCCGGTGCGTTCCGGTGCGTTCCAGCGCGTGGAGCGCGTGGCCAGCGCTGCGTGCGTGCGAGCAGGGCCGGGGGGCCGGCGGGGGGGCCGGTGACTCACACTGCACATACACCCCCCCCCTCCCGGTGTTTGCTTTGGCCGGACCCTCGCCCACCGCCGGCTCGGGTTTCCAGGCGGGATTTACACCCGCCCTGGCCTGGCCGGTGCCAAACCAAACACAGCCGGGGAGCGGGATGAGGGGGAGATGGCAGAGATGTGAGATTGGGATGGAGCCACGGTGGCTCCTGGGCAGGTGGCCCGGATACGAGGATGAGGATGATGGAGGTGGGTGTCTGAGAGATGGGAATGACGGGATGCACAGAATGGATGGCACTGGGCAGCAGCGACCGTGACACAGTGATGATGGTGACCCTGGCACAGCAGTGACAGTGGCCGTGACACAGCAGTGACAGTGACACTGCGCAGTAATGAGGGTGACCGTGGCACAGCGGTGACGGTGACCGTGGCACAGCGGTGACAAATGGCCCAGGCACAGTGGGTGCCCGTGCTGTCCCTCGCTCACCCCTGTCCCAGCGGCGGGTGCCGGGCACCCAGCGGCACAGACAGCGGAGGAGGGAGGCTCCAGCCGGCACAGCTGGATCCCGGTGACGTCAGAGAGGAAGAGCCCGAGGCTTTCAAAACCGGCCCTGGAGCTCGGCCAGGATGCTCCCAGCCCACGTAAGCAGCTCATGGCGTGCCTGCCCAGGGTCACCCGCAGGGCCTTGGGGACACCCGAGGAGCCGGGGTGACGGGGGGGCCACGGGAGCGGGGGCAGCCCCTGATCTGCCAGCAGCACCCCGGGACAGCCGTGCCAGACACACCGGCGGTGCCACCGACACCCCTCGCACACGTGGCAGCGGGGACGTGGCTCGGCCGCCTTTGGGGTGACACCAGGGAGCCCTGGCCTGCCACCCGCCCAGCGGCGCAGGCAGCAGCGCTGGCCAGACCTCCCGGCCGCCGGCCAAGGCGGGAATTCGGCCACGGAGACAGTGATCTGTTCCCTGGGCATGCTGTGGGCAGAGCCGCCGAGGGCCCAGCGACCACAGCCCGCCCAGAGCCGCTTTCCCGAAACCCTGGTGGCGGGGGCGGCAGCCGGGAAGGGGAGACCCCCTGGCCCCAGAGCCCCTGGCAGCGCACGGAGCCGAGCCGGCCCCCGACGCCGCGGCGGGAGCTGCCGTATCTGATGGGCCGGCGTCCAGCGGCGAACAGAGCTCCATCCCACCCCGCAGCCCCCTTCCTGGGGCCAGCACGGGAGGTCTCGCGGTGGCCAGGCATGACTGTGGCGCTGAGGACAAAGCAGCCCTGTCCCCACTACCCCGGCCACTGTCCTGGCCACCAGTTAGCACCACTTAACCCTCCATGGGGCGTTTCCCAGCCCGACGTGGGCGCCAGCTCCAAGGGGCTTGGCGTGGGTCCTACTCCAGGGCTCACGGGCAGACGCCTCTGTGTCCCCACACTGCTGGCATTTAACCCCACTGCGTCTGGGGAGGGGACACCACAGCATGGCAGTGTCCCTGTGGAGCCACGGTGGGGACACGAGGATGCTCATGTTCCACACCCAGACACCATGGACGCAGCATTTCCCGAGTTCCAACAGGAAGAACATGTGTGCCCTTGCACCCCAACAGCACCCACGGCCACCACAGTAGGGTCCCCATCCCATCCCATCCCATCCCATCCCATCCCACCCCATCCCATCCCATCGATCCCACGGCGAGGCTGCCATGCCAGGAACGGTGGCGGCACGAGGGGCGCGTGGCCCCGCGTCCCCCCCAGTCCCGGCCGTGCTGTGCTCGCGGCGCTGAGTGTTTACATCCTGTCTCCTCCGTGTGTTTATAAATGTGGCCGCGCACGGGAGACTCCAGCGAGGCCATAATTAGCTGGGCCTGGATTTCCCAGCCCGCTCCAGCTCCAGCTCCAGCTCCAGCCAGCGGGACGATGGAAACAGCCCCGCCGGCGAGGGGGGCACAGGCCCCTAATCCCAACCAGACCCTGCTGCCCCGCACGCACGCCCGGCACCGGAGCCATGCCAGGCACCTCGAGCCCTTCCCAGCGCAGGTCACGGAGTCACACAGCCCCCCCCGGCACCGTTCTGGGGCTTTGCCAGCACGGAGCCAGGCTGGCTGCTCTCCAGCTGGGCAGGGAACCCCCCAGTGCCAGCCACAGAGCCGTGAGTGACGCGTCCTGGCACCTCCAGACCTGCTGCCGCGGGGACGCTGGCCGGGTCAGCGTGGGACCAGAAGTTCTGGTGGGCACAGCCATGCCCCGATGTCCCCACAGCATCCTGGTGAAGCCTGGGATGCCTCTGTCACCCACAGGCCACGTGCTACACGCGGCCACAGCGCTGCCGGGCCAGCTGCTTCCACATATCCCAGATCTCCCATCCATCCAGGAGTGCATCCCCGTGAGCCTGCCGGGACGCTGCGATGGTGGCACAGGCACACTGGCGCTGCAGCCCCGCAGGGGTGCGGGGGGATGATTTATGGGGCTCGGTGCCACTTAGCAGGGTATAAATCTCCCCCCAGCGCGGCCCTGTAAGCAGAGCCCTCCGCATTTCCCTGCGGAGCCTGCGCCTAATGCAGCCCAGATGTGCGGCCGCCACCGTGCCCTCGCACCGCCTGCTAAATAGGCACCGGGGCTCTGGGCAGCCCAAGGCTCGGGATGTCCCAAAAAGGGGAGCGGGGTCGTGGCGGACGAGCTCCGGCCCTGCGGCTCCTCCTCGGCGTTCCCTTGCCCGCCCGTCCCCGCAGGCCTCGGCACCGGCTGTGCCACCGGTTCTGCCACGTCCGTCGGGCCCGGCGGCAGCGGGGAAGGGGGAGAGGAAGGGGCTAGGGAGGGCGATGGAGCCGCTGGGGATCCCGGCCTCGCTTTTCCGGTTCCCCGGCGCTCGCCCCGCTTTGCCCGTCCTGCGTCACGCCGGCACCGCGGGAGCTGGAGCCGAACCCGGCGCCGGCCTCGTGCTGCCCCGGGCCCGGTCCCGCCGCCCGGGACCCCGGGGAGCCTGGCGGCGCCCACACTTTGACCTTTTAAGGGTGTTTTCCAGCGCTCTCCGGGCGAGGAGCCCCCGGTGCCGGTGAGCCGCCGGGCCGGCCGGGCCCCCGGCAGCCCCGGGAGCGCTGGTGGCCGCCGGGGCCGGGGGAACAAAGCCGTCCCCTCGCCAGCACCCCAAAACCCCGCTGCTGTGTCCCGGAGCAATCTCGCCTGCTGCAGCGGCGGCGTTCGGTGTCAAGCCCCGAAATCCAGCCCCGGGCAGGAAAACTTAACTCTTCCTGCCCCCCATAAATCCCACCGACTTTCCTTTTCCTCCCCTCCGTCAGTCCCGGGGTTTAATTCTCCGTGCTCTGCGGCGGTTCCCTCCCTGGTAATCACAAACATGCATGGAAAAGAGGGAACGAGAGAAAGGAGGAAAAAAAAAAAAAAAAAAAAAAAAAAAAAAAAAACAACCCAACCTAGAGAGGGGAAAGTCTTAAATCAATCCCAAAGCCAGACAGACGTTTTAATCACATCAAATTAAAATCAGCAGTCGGTTTGGAAAGGGGAAAAAACTCCCGGCAGATGCAGGCAGGGGAGTTGGGGCAGCCCCCCACCCCGCACCCAGCGCCGCGGGCTTACCTGAGAGCTCCCCGGTTACATTTAGCATAGTCGGGGTGCAGGGGGATTTAGGGGGCTCGGCTCTTGCTCGGCGCCCCGAGCCCGCCCGCTCGCCTCAGCCCTGGCTCGCTGCTTCGCTCGCACTCAGAGTTGGGTGGTGTTTTTTTTTTTTTTTTTTTTTTTTTTTCCCTCGGTCTCTATTTGTTTTGGTTTGGGCTCGCTCGGGTGTTAGGTGGAAAAAAAAAAACCAAAACGGGGCGGGTTGGGTGGGTTTTTGGGGTGTGGAGGGTTCGCACCGTGCTCCGGCTGCCTCGCTCGCCGCCGTTCCCCCCTTCCACCTCCCTTGATTTGCTCTTTTGATTGGGGTCCAGGAATGCAGGAATAAAAAAAAAAAAAAATCCAAAAAGAAAAAAAAAAAAAAAAAAAAACCCCACT
>VZUI01003549.1:0-33677 GCA_013401135.1 Cettia cetti
GGCTGCTTGTCTTTAGGGTTATGCATTCTGGTTTTCCCACAAAAAAAAAAAAAAAAAAAGGGGAAAAAAAATCCCACCACACAAAAGAAATGAGCTTTAAATGCAATCTTCTGCTTCAAAACTTGGCACTCAGAGAGAATGATCAAAAACTATTACTCTGGCACTGACATTTGAGTCAGTCTTCAAGGAATTTGAGATTACTAGAGGTAGTGGGGGAGGCTTGTATGGGAAATCTCTGGAGAAACCAATGTGCTCTGGGGAGTTCTGGGTGAGTTGTGTTGAGAGCAGCTTTTGAAAAATGTGGAGCTGCGAGTTCCACAAGCCACTGACAGGAATAACAGAGCATGGGGAGATGTTGTGCAACACTTCCAGACCTCAGAGGCTCAGCAGCTCACGGCATTCCTGGGCAAAGCTTGGCTCCGTTTCATTCCTTGTTTTTGCTGGAGAGGTGCACTGAGCGTGGCTGGGGTATTGCTGGTGGGTGGGTCATGAACTGGTGCCACTGGCTCATGGGACATCCTGACCTTGTGGAGAACCCCTGAAATGGAGAATAATATTTTATGCATTGAAAAATCTCATTCACAGATGGAGAAACTGAGGCACCACCAGCATGGGGAGGGAAGGATTAAATCTCACCAGGCTCACTCCAGCTCCAGAGCTGAGTTCTTGGTAAGTGCCCAGAAGGTCCTGGCTGCTTTGTGTCTTGGTGTAGCTCTCTCAGTGTGATATATCCTTCCAGGAAAATGCTGTTTGTTTAAAAGAGTGAGCCCCCTTTTTAAGGCATGATCTGTGGTTTTGAGTGTAGGTCAAATAGCAGACACTTCTAATTAATGCAACGTCAAGAGATGGCAAAAAAAAAAAAAAAAAATCACATGTCTTGGTGGGAAAAAGTATAAAGGACAAACATCCAGTGCTGTTGGGAGGTGGGGAAATGAGCAGGAAAGATCATACCTAAACAGAAAGCCAAAGCAAGTGCTTGCAATTGCCAAGACATCAGCCAAAAGGAAAACACAACTGTGATGGCAGTAAAATCATGTATGAGTCATGATGGGCCAAGAACAAGTTTGCTTTCTTTTCCCCCCTCATTGAGCAGATGATGATTAAAAGATAAATCATGCCTGGAGTCAAATCAAGTGATTGGATTAAAGTTTAGTTGAGTATTTAGGGACTGTTTGGGACACAATGGAAAGCTAATTGAAAACTTACATTTGTGAGACCCTTGAACTCTCCAGCTCTTAATAAAATACTACTGCAAACTACACAAGGCTTCCCTGTGGGAGAGATTCCTCTCCACAAGTGCTTTGCTCCTCAGGTATGTGGAGAAATGGAATTCATTTTCTCAACAAGTTCACCAAAGAAAGGCATGTTCATGATCATAACTCAGCTATTGCTCATGGTGCAGTAACTTAATCTCTTCAGCTCACTGAAAAGCAGTGAAGCAAGACAAAGGGAGGTCACTTCTTAAAAAAAAATAAATTAGGATTTAAACACTTCATTCTTTTAACTAGTCTTTGTTCTTCTGAGAAGCTGTTATGCCAGAGTGACTAGCTGCCTGCACTGGGATGAAGTGACTCTGGAGTCTTAAAAACTATGTAAAAATTCCTTCTAGATGTGCTGTAGTGGGACATGTCATGCTTTATTTGGGCTAACATTGTAATTGCACTCTGGAATCACCCCCAGTTCTTTAGGAACATACCCAGCCTCCAAAGCATTGTCCTTTCTGGTGGAAATACCAGTGAAACCCACAAACAAAGAGAATAAACTCCCCCCTGTGTTCTCATACACAGGAACAGGCAGAAATGGAAAACCTGACTCTTTGTGTGACCCCTGGGTGACCAAGCATGAACCTTCCTTAGGAACCCTGAAGGGAAGCTGCAGAAGCTTTGTGGCCAGGTTAATTTGCCCCCTTTGCACTGGGATTTTCATGGACCAAAAATGGGTGATGAATGGGAGCACGGCAGAACTAACTCCTCCACATGTGCAAGGTTTTACACTTCTCTAACTACTTTGGCCTTTGGAACTATTTTTTGTGGGGTTTTTTTTCTGCAGAAGGGTGTGTTTGTGTAGAGATCACAGGTGGTAGAGAAGGTTTGTGGGGCAGAATGGGAAGAAATGATTATGCTGATTTTAACTGATGAATATAGGAAGCCTCATAGAATGTTTTCCTATTCTTACTAATAGAAGATATTTCCTAATGTTCAAAGTGGTTTTTTGCCTTGTTTCAGCTGGTGTCTGTGATTCCGCAGTCTGTCCCTGTGTTCTGGCTTCCTCTTTGCCTTTTACTTAGCTGAGGGGCTTAGTGTGTCTTCCTATGATTTTTCACCCTATAACTTTTTCACTTTTTTTACTTCTTCACACGAGTCCTGTGCCCAAGACTTCCTGGCTTTCCCTTTCCTCAGGTCATGCAGTCACAACCTCACCTTTGCTAGAGGCAGGCACGGGGATCTCTGAAGTCCATGGCCTCATGCAGCTTGGCAATATCTGCTGGAGACAGCTGAGGCAGGTGAGGATAAGGAATGTGGGGTTAATATTTTGGGGAAATTCATCTTACCAACTCACTTCGGCAAAGCTTTCACTGAGTGCATCCTGTCTCCCATGCATCAAACAATGAAAATCTTAGATTAGTCTTAAATAAATGTCACAATAGACCTTCTGTTTTTGCTAATTAATGTCCATTATTTCCATCAGAACAGGCAGTTCCTCCACTGGGCAGCAGTGCAGTGTGATGTGCCCACGAAAGTGAGCCCAGCATTTGCTTCCTCTTAACAGCTGTGCTTTGTTCTTCACTAGAAAGCTTTACTATGCCTTAAAGTGATTAATGTGTTCTGGGAGGACGGGGTAAGAAGCCATCAGTCACAAGTTATGGGACACTCCTTGGCGGATTAGAGGGAGATGGATCGGGAAGATTAATGCATTTCTTCTCTCCGTTGTTGCCAATTCCAAGTGGTTTCTCCCCAGAGCTGAAGCATGTGGGATGGGCACAGCCAGCCCTGGAGGTGACACCTTGTCTTGCTCCAGGTCAGCTACCTGTGTGTGAGTTCTCTGAGTTGAGCTGCCAGGAGCAGGCCAGAGTGAGGATCTTTTTGAAGCTGGAGAAAGCTGCTTTGGGGGTGATGGTGCTCACAGAGCACTGGGAAGAAGGGAGAAGGCTCAGTGCCTAAAGGGACTGTGAGAAGCCTGAGGAGGCATTTTTTTAGTGGTAGGACAAGAGAGAATGGATTTTCAAACTGCCAGAGGGCAGGGTTACATGGGATATGAGGAAGAAATTCTTCCCTGTGAGGATGGTGAGGCCCTGGCACAGGGTGCCCATAGAAGCTGTGCCGGAACAGACTGAGGTCATGGTGCAGAGCACTGCCTTGCATGGGAAAATTGCCTTGAATTTCTTCTGGCCATGGGGAAATGAGGAGCTGAGGGGGCTTTTGATCTGGTCTTGTCAGAAAGAAAACTTGTCTGATTTCTAGCACGTTCTGAGCTTGGAGAGCACCTCTGGAACAACAAGTTGAATGGAGCCTGGGACCATAGAATCCTAGAACGGTTTGTGTTGGAAGGGATCTTAAAGGCCTCCTTGTTCAAACATCCTGCCATGGCAGGGACACCTTCCACTCTCCCAGGTTTCTCCAAGCTCCATTCCAACCTGGCCTAGGACACTTCCAGGGCCATCCACATCCACATTCTCTGGGCACCCTTTGCCAGGGCCTCACCACACTCTGAGTATGCATCAACTTTGTGTAAGAGTAAGAGCCATGACTAGGAGTAGGTCTGAAGTGCTGTGTCTGAGGCTGTGATATCTTGTAGTGCGGCATTTTATCAAACAACTCATCGGTCTCCTTCCACTACAACCACTGGATTTGATGAGTTGGGCTGTCTAAGTGCTTTGACTCAGGCCACAGCGTGTATTGGGCCTCATAAAAAAGGTATGCATGATTTCAGGCTCTCCTCCCCTCCGGGATAACTCATCTCCTCCGCTCTAATGAAAGTACTAATAATTATAACAATAGGAGATGTGCATTATCCTGAGGGCCTGTGCACTGCGACCCCCCCCCCCCCCCCCCCCCCCCCCCCCCCCCCCCCCCTCTTCTGTCAACTGCTGTTAATATTCCTGTGCTCTTTGCAACCCTTATGGTCAGAAAACCTCCATGAGGGGGGAAGCATGCAACAGACACGTCCCAGAGCTGAACAAATCACACTGGGTGGAGTCTGGGGACACAGAGCCCTGGATGGATGCTCAGAGGACAGCACGAATATCTTCCTTGGAGAACAACTGGGTTCGATTACGCATTGCGCAAACCCGCTCTGGTTTGGTTTTCCCCTCGGAAGGCGAGGGCAGATGTTGTGTTCTGTGACTGCCGTGGGGTTCCAGCCCCTGGGCTGCCTTTCAGGACCGAGTCTCCCACTTTGTGATGCTCCTCTTGGGGGTGAGCAGACAGCTGGAAAAGGGGTTGAGAGCCATTGGATATCTTTGCTACCCACCAAACAGCCCGTGTTTCGTGCCTATAAGGGAAATAAAGGCAATTTGGGGCCAAGGGACACCAAAACCCAAAGCATGAACATGAAAGGATGTCTGTGCTGAGCTCTGGGGCACCTCCATGGAGTGTTACAGGGTACTAATATGTGTTTCCTTTGGGGAACAAAAAGGAATCTCCTGGCTGTGAGAGCCCAGAGTTTGTGCTGTGGTTGTGGAAGTCCTTTGAGAAAGCCAAGCACGTGTGCTGGCCTTCGCCTCAAAGCAAATATTCTTTGTGCAAGCTAATAATTTTAGCAGGGATTCCTTTCTTCCTCTTGAGGAGAGTTAAATGAAGTTATGGGTCAGTGAGAGGGCATCTGTACAGCATAGAGGAAGAATTTCCAAGGCTTCAGTGTAGTCCCTCCATTTGGAGAAGGCCTGGTCAAATTTGCTTTCCAAAACATTTTCTTTATTAAAGGTTTTATTGGTGCATTTGCTGGTTTGCAGAGGCTGTTGAGCCCCTCTGAACTGGTAGGACTCAATGGATGGAACTGACAGGAATTTGAGGGAAATTTTAACCATTTCCATCCACAAAGCAGAACTTCCCTGTAGTTTCCACCATACTTGTCCAAGTTTCTGGATACAAATACTGTGTCGTTTCCAGGAGTGAGTGATGTGTTCCTCCTTCCAGCTGGTAAAAGGACATTCCCACCTAGGCTTGGAAATGCCAGCACAGATCCAGTATGCCAAGGTCCTTCTGCATTCAGATTCTCAGTCTCACCCAAATCCTTTTTGTTCTGAAAGAGGGGATTGAGACCTCTCTGAGCAACTTCACTGATAATGTTTGGACCTCCAGCATGTAGGAATGGGGCAGCCAGTAGCTCTCCTTGGGGCTGTAATATCCTCACTCAGAAACCACTTTAAATCAGAATTGAAACTCAATGAGGACTGTGCATTCACCAGTGAAATTAATAACTGGCTGTTGAATTTGTAGCTCCCTTGAAAAGGCATTGGGTAAAAAAAAACTGACTCGTGATGGGAGAACAGGGGCCAGAAACTGAAACTAATCTTAATGAAAAAGAGTATCCAACAAGCTGCAGGGCTGTAAAATCTGCCTGATCAAATCTCCACTGGACCATACTTCCTTGCATCCCGATTTTGAAAGCCCAATTTCCTGCGAGATTGCATGATTATTATTTTTTAATCTAAAATGTATGGCCGCAAGGAGGAAAAAAAAAAAAAAAAGGCATTTTAAAATAAATAAATCTGGCAACGCAAAATGGGATCACGGCGCGGTTTGCTGGGAATGCCGAACATTGTGTTGCCCAGAACTTGGCATTTATGGAAATGACCAGCAGGGAGGGAATGGAATTGTTCTCATGGCCGGTGTCAGCTTGGATCATCGAGCCACGCCGCAGATTTGGCATCCCCGATGGAAAAGAGAGGCTTTCCAGGCCGGTACAATCCCGCTCCAGAGCGTCAGTTGTTGCGTAGGTTGGGGTCGGCGAGGATTGACAACAGGGAGGGACAGCATTCTATGAGTCTGGCGCTTTCTTGTCCCAGATTAATGATCTTCCAATCTGGTTTTCAGGCACACAGACTCAGTCACACGTAAATAAAAAACAGAGGGAAGCTTTTAAGAGACTCAGAGGCTTGGTATTCCAAGCAACAGCGAGAGCAATGCCTTGCGAAGATGCCCCATTGAGTGAGAACATAGCGGGCCCTTTGTGCTTCACCTTTTCCCTGGGATTTCTCTCTGAAGGGGTTCCAAGCTCTTTTCCCCACTGGCCTGTTGGTCCTGGTTTCAAATTAAAATTGGGTCTTGCCTTAGCAAGGTTCTTCAAAGAACAGGTGCTGCTGGAAGGTGGTACAGCCACCTGAAGGTCTGATCTTGTCCCTGGGGAGGTCTCTTTGTAGGGAGATGAAACTTAAGGCAGCTGCTCTTCCTTAACTTTCCCATTGTGGAGAGGTCCCTATGGCTGGGGAGGAAGGACACAGCTTCCTGAAGGTCTCAGGAGTTGTGGTCTGGGAGGACACAACTGTGCCTGAGGTGCAGGAGCCTGAAGTTGGTGGTGGTGGGTCAGCACAGGACAGGAGTTGCATCTCAGCAGTGCCCAGTGGCTGTCCAGGCATTTCTCAAATAGAATTCCAGGCAGAAAACCAGGCAAAGAAGGCAAAGCTGTTTTCATGTGACACTTCTTGTGTTTGATATTTCACAATTCTCTGGTGGAGCAGCCCCACCTGGGCTGGTCAGGCTGTGCCAGCACCGTGGGCCAAGAGTCAATAAAGTTGTTGTTTCCAGTAAAAAAAATAAAAAAACAAAAACAAAAAACAAACAAAAAACAAAACACATGAGAACTGTAGGAACGGTGAAGCCACAGCTTGGCAGGGGACGGGCTTGAGCACCACTTCACTGCAGGAGCGACGTTAGAGCCCCATCCTGTTCCCACTGAAATTGGTGGCAAAGCTCCCACAGGCCTCAGTGGGAGCAGGATCAGCCCCCATTCATGGCTGGGGTGGTTCCACCAGGGTCTCACTCTTGTTTTGGGGTCTCTGGCTGTTCCAGAGAGGCAACACTGGTGATTCTGGGTCAGGACAGGAGTTGAGTCTAATCAGTGCCCTGTGGCTCTCCGTGCATTTATCAAATGGAATTTCAGGCAGAAAACAAAGGGATTGAAAGGTTGAAAAACAAGGAAGGAATGTGCACTTGGCAGCTCTGCTAACCAGATGTTTGTTTCTTTTTCCTTGTTCTCAACAATGACTAAAAAACTCGTGAACAGTCTCAGGCCCAGCACAAGGTCAGCCCAAAAAAGTAGGTAAGAGGTGTCGCAACAAGGCGGAATGGACAGCTGGGGATGGAAAATGTTGATTTGTCCCAGGATCCCGGCCTGTGGCTCGGAAAGCACTGCCCAGCCTCCAGAAGGCCTGGGCACACGTGGTGCTCTCCCTTCCAGGCGCAGGCCCCACCAGGCGTACGAGGCTCTCCTGGAAGTTCGCGGTATTCCCTCCGCGCCAGCATCTGTGAACTGCTTCCAAGGGCAGCTGAGTGCTGCCAGAGCCAGAGCAGGAAGCAGCCCTTGCTGGAGTGCATACATGTAAATACATGCATCCACTTCCTGGGAAATGTCTGAGTAACACAGCAATGAGTTGTAGCTTGTGCGATTTTGTGGGAGAAAATTGAGTCAGTTTCATTGTATAACAGTTTTCATTGCATTGCAAGAACAGCCTTCCTGAAGAATCCCTGAGTTTTTTGATAAAATTGGTCCCAAAAGGGAAAATTAACAACTGGGGACCGTCAGCACAATGCTGTGAGGTAGCAGAGCTGTGAATTGACTCTCTGGCCTCTCTGCTCTATCACCTCTGACAAGGTACACTTCTTCAGCAGTATCTCCTGAAGGCTGTTCCCAGGACCAGCATCTTTTCCCCTTGTTTCACAGAAAAAACACCTCATTAATCAGTCTACAGGCAAAGCAGATAAATTTAAAGATAAAAAAGAAGAAAAAAGAAAACATTATTCATTTTTATTAGTAAGGAAACAGAGCCAGAGAGGTAGAAGTAACTCATTTGTGACTTGCTTGTCCATTAATGATGGGATTAGGAGCTGAGCTCTTGTTATCTGACCAGCTGGCTCTTTCACAGATCACATCTGTCCAGTATTGACTCCACAGCCAAACAGCAAGTTTGGACAGGAGGCAGAGCTTTACTAAACTGGTGTGCAGGAGACTGGGATTGTCTGAACTTTAATTTAAATCACCATCACAAACAAATTGTGTTTTAACAACTGGTTTTATCAGGTACCACCGTTTTCAGGGGAGAAAATAAAAGAGAAATCAGGTATTTTTAAGTTATACAGAAACGCTTCCTTGGGCTTTGTGTGACAGTGAATCAGGATTTTGGATTCCCAGCTGGGTTAGGATCAGCTGAGTTAGGCCAGCAGCTGCTCATCAGTACTCAACAAACTTGTCCAGCTCAGTGCTGGTGAGCATGGCATGGATTAATCTGTGAGTAAAAACCAGACTGCACTGCCTGAGGAGTACAATCCTGGGCAAAATCAAGCTGCAGTCTCCAGAAAAAAATGCTGTGCGTGTGGTTCCAGAGGATCATGAGGTTGCATAAAGGCAGTGAGGATGCTCCTCACATCTAGTTTTCCTGTTTCACCAGCACTTGAATGGCCTCCCAAAGTCAGCCTTGACCCATGGCCAAGCTGATTCCTCTCCATCCTACAGCTTTGGTGTAAAAGGCACATGGAGCAGCAGGGATGCTCCTCACGCCACCCCTTGGGCTCAGGGACATCACTGACATGCTCAGAGAGGAGCAGCCCTTGTCTGAACGACCTCAATATGTACAGGGAGAGCAGGAAAGGAGATTCCTTCTGGAAGAAGTCCTGTGCAAGAGTCCAAGCTCATTTTTTATCCATGGTCCAGCAGGGATGTGGCTGATCTGCTGTGATGAACCCAAGCCAGTCCATCCTTCCTGATGACGTGGAGCTGGGCCAAGGGAGGGTAAGACTGGATCTCAGGAAAAGGTTCTTCCCCCAGAGGGTGCTGGGCACTGCCCAGTCTCCCCAGGGAATGGGCACAGCCCCGAGGCTGCCAGAGCTCCAGGAGCATTTGAACAACACTCCCAGAGGTGCACAGGGTGAGATTGTTGGGTTGTCCGTGCAGGGCCAGGGGTTGGACTGGGATGATCTTTGTGGGTCCCTTCCAGCTCAGAATATTCCATGATTCCTATGGCTGAAACAGCATTTCCTCTGCCTGCCAGCACTCCCCAATGCCCTTGAGCAAGGCAGGCCATCAGTGTGAGGGGTCTCTCTGTCACAATTAGATCCCTTTTCTGTCAAAGCTTGGAGGTGTCATCTGCAGGAGAAGTTTTGTTCCATGTTTGGGAGAAACACTGGCCAATCCCCCCTCCTCCTCCTCCTGCTCCCCAGATCTCTGGCTCTCTTCAGAACCACACTGAAAAGAAATATTTGTTTGTTTATGGAGTTTCTGGGAGCCTCAGGTTTGTTTTACTCCGTCCTCCCTCCTGCCAACGCTGGAAGTGCCAGAACATAAAAGAGAGTCATTTCTCTTGGAGTCACCAGCCGTGGTTGGAAGGAGCAGTGCCAGGAATCTCAGGAGAAATCTGCTCCTGATCTTCCCAGCACAGCCTTTCGGAGCAGAGGGATGGAGAAGAGCTAAGCAAAGCATCTGGGCTGCTGGATGCCATCAGAGCTGTGCTCCAGCTGGGAATGTCATTGTTCCCTTCCATAAGGTCAGTGGCATTCAGAGCCAAGGCCAGAGGGAGGTGGTGGCCATCTGCCTGCTGCTTTTCTGTGCCCAAAAGCCTCCATTCACCATGTTTAGTGCAGATGATAATCCACACTTTGGACCACCTTAGTGCCACTGTGGGCTTCAGGGATGGTCTCACCCAAGCCCCTCTGCCTCCCACCTGACCCGAAAGCTGCTTTGAAAACAGAACCTCGGTCCCGCTTCAACCCGAGGAATGAAAGTGACCCAGAAAAGTTTGATTCTGCCTTCATGGGCTTCCAGGGTGGAGTCAAGCCCCCTTGTTCCCAAAAAGATGTTGGTGGAGCCAGTGAGCTGTCCAAGGAAAGGCGCTAAGCCCTGGCTGATGTTATGCTGAGGTGCCCAAGTGCCCATCAGAGAAGTGTAATGCAGGGAAGAACAAAATTTTCCTGCAGGCCAACATAGATGGTGGCAGAAGGCCTTAGGGTTTTGGGGCTTCTGGGTTGGACCAGCTGGAATTTGACGAATGACATGCCAAAAAGCAGAAACCTGCTCTTGTTTTGGTGTGGGTGCTACTCTGGGTGGTGGGAGGTGTATCCTGCAGATGAAGAAGCTTCAGACTCTGGCATCAGGGTCATCTATGAGCACGACCTTGAGCAAGGAGATCCTGCATGGATAAAAATCTCCTTTGGGCCACTGAGGACTCAAAAGCATGTCCCTTGCGTATCCAAGAAGAACAACTTCTTGGATATGGAAATTGGAGATTTCTGCGTTACCTGGTGACAACACAGGCACAGCACAGTCTTCCTGTGTCCGCCAGTTGTGACCCCTTTGCTGAAGGCAGCCAGGAGTTGAATGGATCCCTAACTGTGTGTGAACCTTTCCTTGATCTGTTGCTAAGATTTCATGACCTCATTCCATGGCTTTCCTTGGCTGCAATCCCAGCAGGCTCCTTTAGAAGAGGTCTTGTTCTGATTTGGGAGAGGAGCACCATCCTTAAAGACGGGTGTTTGGGGGCATTTTGTCTCCTACTCCCTCACAGCATTCAGCTCTGCCAGGTTTGGATTCCTGCCTGACCTTTTCCTGCTGCTCTCCCACCCTCCTGCCACCTGCAGTTGTTGAGACTCTTACCTTTAAGCCATCGTTCAGAAGTCTCAGAAAATCCTGGGCCAAGGCCTTGATCCCCTTCTTTTCTACACCAGTACACAAATATCTGAGCTGTCCCCCTGTGAGCTCCCAACTCCGTGGAAAAAATAGGGTGAAAAGTTCAGGAAACCACGATCCATTTCACAGCAGACCTGCAAAGCACAAATATTAATACCAATAAAACGAGGAGGGGGTGGTGAAGGAATTCCGTTGCCAGTGGCTGACAGACCTTCAAACCCCCAAACTGGGAGCAAGGCTTTTAATCCACACACAATAAACTGTCCCACCTCCTGCAGCAGGAGCAAACTGCTTTTTTGAAGGTGGATTATCACCAAAGAGACCCACCTCAAAAAACCCCTGCCATTGCTGGGCTTTCCTGTAAACCATCGGCCTGAATATATTTTATGATGTGATTTATAGAGAGTTTGTTTCTTCAGACTCAAAACAACATTGCTATAAAAGTATAAAAGATGCATGTTTTGGTGGAGGATGAATGCCACTGCCTTCTTTTCCCTCATGGGGAATTTGCTGGGTGGGTTCAACTGCTTGGAAAGATGAATTCTTCATGTGTGGGCATCCACTGGCAGCCTCCAAGGAGATTATTGTGTCATCATCCTTCTGGTCATCAGCAGCCCCACAGCTGCTCCTCAAGCTCAGAGATTAATTAACGAGTTGGAAAACAAGGGGAATGTGCTTCCTTGTGCTCCCATCACAAGTTTGGCTGATTCCTCCCTCTGCAGGCATTTTCACATCGCTTGTGCAGCACGGCTTGAGTGTTGCTGTTGCCTGTTTAAGTCATGGAATAGATTAGATAATCCCTAGGCCTTTTCCACCTCTGGCACTTGTGGTTCTGCTTAAAGAGCTGTCAAATCCTGGATTTAAAAGGGCAGAACAAGCCAAGGCTTTTGAGGTTCTGCTGGGAGGATTACACATTCCAAAGGCTTCCAAAAGTGCCTGCGATTTCAGGTTTCAGTGTCATTCAGCTTTCTGCAGATCTTCTTTGTAGTTCATCACACAATCCCAGGTTTCCTTCTGCATGAAGATCCCACTAGCCTGAGACTCCCTTTGGTGGGAACATGCCCTCCCTTACATAGATTTTCACAGAAGATGTTTGCCTGTTGCTGGAGCAAAACAAATTCCCTCACAATGAAAAAAAAAACCCAAACGGTGCATCTGCCAATTCACTTTTAAATGTGGCTCTTGAAATTTATAGGAAAAGTAAAATGTCTCAGGGAAGTGAATTGTTGTCTTGTAACCTTGCCAAATGTATGTTAAAAAAACCCAACCCCTGATATGCCTTTGGCCTCCTTGCTTTTATTGTGATCTATAGGCAGAACACAACCATTGTATCTCTGATGGTGAGGGTGGGAGCTGGGGAGTTTTTGAAGGAGGTTTAGGAGCTTTTCACCTCCAAAACATTTCTCTGACCTTGTCTGGCTGCTGCTTTTTGTAGTGAGTCCTCACAGTGGAGGAGCCACTGATTTGTGGGAATGCTGAGGAATGACCAGAGGCACTTTGGTGGAGCATCCCTGGACCAAACAGGGCTGCACCCATACAGCCAGAAAATCTGAGCTCTTCCCTGGAGAGCTTCTCCCAGTGGAAATACTGGGGGGATCATGGGACACATCCACTGGCCTCCAAGAGATGGCCCATTTTGGTCTCTGAGGCCCAATATTTGCCCTGCCACCGGTGAGTTAGCAAAGACTTGTGGTCAGATCCCTCTCCTCCCTAAGGAAAACCTGGGAAAATCCGGTGGTGAGCCTCAGTCTCTGCATTTGTGTGGGTTTGGGGGAAGGTTTATTTATCTGGCATCTGGATTTGAGGCTGTAAATGCTCCAGAGGCTGTGGGCAAGGAGTGTGGGCTTGGGGAAAGGAGAGGTTGCTGGGTTTGTGTAAGTCACGTGCCATATGAGTTAACACAGGCTGTATTAGTGACAATATTTACATTATATTGTGCTGTCATTGTTCCTCAGCACTGCTGGGGGAGTTGGTTTGCCTGTCAGTGTAACCACACTCTGCTCATTTCCGATGGGACAGCACTCCCAGGAAGTGTCTGTAGTGAATTCCAAGCCTGTTCATGCAGTGATATTTCTATGCCAGTCATCAAAGCCCATCTGACTGGGTCAGCTTGTAAACCAGAGTAACTCCCTAGCATGAAAGGAAATGGATTTGGGAGACGCCAGTTTGCAAACCTTGTGGTGGACATGAGGCATCCGTTCCCTTCTCTGTCACTCAGCCGGATTAAAATTCCAATTCTCTCAAAGCAGACCTGGATTTCCTGCTCTCAGTAAGGAGTTGGCTTCCTGGTTTTGTGCAAACTCCAAATTTTCTCTCTAAAACATCAAGCTTTGAAGTGGGATGGATATCTGAGCTAATTCCACAAGTACACCTGCATTTTATTAATCAGATCTTCTCTGAAGCTGGGACCTTCTTTCAAGTCACAAAAGATCCTAAGATGGGGAAATGTAGAGTTTCCAAGCTTTGGACGGGAGTAAAACTGTATCCTTGCCACTCAGAAGAAATTTAAATTATAAGGATGATAAAGGCATTTGTGCTGAGACCATGGCAGCACAAAACTTCCTATGCCAAATTTCCTTGCTTTTATATATATATATATATATATATATTTTCATGAACATTAAGGAATGATGATGCTGTGCTGCTTGGTCAAAAAAAAATTGGCTTCTTCCTTCATAGTTTTCCTTTCAGTAATCCACAGGCATCACAGGGGTGGAGGAAAAATAATTGGCCTATAACTTTGTCCAGCTCAGGGAAAACACACAATTAGGATTGCTGCAAATTTCTCCTGGATAAAATTGCTGAGTTGAAAAGTGGAGAAGCCAAAGACCCCTGGAAACTGGAAAAGTTCCCTCTTTGCCCTGTTAATAATCTGGAGACATCAGTTGTGTCTCTGGGCCTTGTTTCCCTCACAGAGCATCTCTTGGGAACTTTTTCCATTGGGGAGCATGAGAGACATCAAAGCCAAGAGGGATAAACTGGCATGGGAGCATGAGGGAAAAGGTGAAGGCTGTGGGAAACGATGCCTGCAGGCTCGGTGTTCCACATCAAATGCAGGCTCTCCCCAGCCTTAAAACCAGAGCTGTGTAAAACTCTGGGTGAGCCCCTTAATGGGTGTAAAATTCCTTGTCCCCAGGCGTGCTCCTCGTTGTTCCCAGAGCCTCTCACCTGGACGGAGCCAGGAGATCAGGAACATGGAAGCAGCTGGAGGTCTCCCACCATTAGGGGACTGCTCCAACCCTCCCCAGGGCCAAAGGTGAACATTCTGAGAGGGGGCGTGCCCAAACCTCACGTAAAATAGTGGCAAACTGGGCAGTTCTTTGCCTTAGGCTTCCACGTTTTGTAGCCTGGGGAGAAACCAAGGGTGCAGATGTCAGGCATGGAGAGGTGAGGTAGAGTTTTGACCATTTCTCTGGTGCAGTTTGGATGCCCAGCTACTTCCTTTAGAGCCCTCTGAACTCCCTCCCATGGGTTTTTTGCTCCATGTGTAAGACCCCTAGCTGTTCAATCCACAAGGATCAGGCACGAGGGGAGCAGCAGACATGGAGCCCCTTGGAACGGAGACTTCCTGAGGTCAAGGGGCTGGGAAAAAAACTCAGTCTCAAAGGACTGAAAATTCTGATCTACTCAGCTCTCCATTTTCACTCCAATTATGTGAGGAGATGCCAGCCCCCACCCACTCTATGGCAGGGAATAAACCTTTTCCTAAGCTTGCCTTGCTGCCTTGTGCAAAACACGCCCCAAACCAGCTGAAATGTCCCTTGTTCTCAGCAAATGCTACCAAAACAGCCATGGGGAGCAGAAATATCTTACTCCTAATAGAAATGGAGCAATTTACTACCTAGGAAATGAGAATTTTGTGGGATAGGTCTGATCCTGCCCCAGGCCTCAGCTCTGGGAATCAGGGGGAGAGTAGGAAGGAGCTCTTTCAGAGCACATAGAAATGGCCAACTGGGGAGGGCAGCCACCAAGGACCTGCATGTTTTGGAGTTTTTTTAAATAATGGAGAGGTGTGGGGTATTTTGCATTAGTGCCAGGCTGTCGGAGCTGGTGAGCTGAGGGTTGTGTGTGACGGGGATGAGGGATGGCCCTGCCTTGGGGCAGCTGGCAGGTACCTGAAGGATGCAGGTGACAGGTACCTGAAGGATGGTGTAGGGAGTAAGTGCTTGAGAAGCAGCTCAAGGTTGTGGCACAAGCTCAGGGCTGGCTCCCAGCCAAAAAAAACCCAACTCCTTGGACCCATATCTTCCCACCTTGGTGGGAACAAGGGGAAGAGCTGCCAACACCTCTCAGCCCTTTCCTCAAGGCAGGTGTTGTCCATTCAGAGATCTTGGGCTCTGAGGAATTCCTCCTCATCCCATCAGTGAGCACCGTATCCATCAGTCAGCTTCCAACCCTGCTGTTTTCCACTTTGCAGTGCTCAGAAGGGTTTGGGAAGCCTGTGGAAACTACTGGCATCATTCTGCCCTTTAAAATGCTTGGTGCTTTAGGAACAGTGGATTTGCAGGTGTGGATGGTCCTGGCTGGGAATGGACCACATAAAAAAGTCTGCACACAGCACCCTGCTCCTTCTGGGGAATAGCAGCTGTGTCCTGCAGATCTTGGAGCTCAAGGGATACCACTGGAGGCCAGGTGGAGCCTGTGAAGAGCTGGTGATGGGAGTTTTGAGCACCCTGGGGCTTTTCCTGATTAAATCCTGCTTCCCCCCACCCCAAAGGAAGCTTGGGAAACTGTTTAACTTTTTGTGGGGAAGTCAAGCATTGGAACACAGGGAAATGCCAGATTTATGGTTGCCACTGTAATCTCACACATGTGCTTTGATGCAGCCTTCAGTAACCTGACTCCCAGTGCTTTTCCTAGAAGCCTGCACTGGCAGCTGAGTTTTGTTTGCCCACAGAAGTTTGGATCGGGCATTTCTAGCCTAGGAATGCTTCATTCTCCAACCTAGGCAGCTCCCTGGCACAGGTGATGGGAGAGTGTGCTTAGGGTGGTGCAAGGTCAGAGTGCACAGGGATGACTTTGAGGGTGCTGCGCCCAACAGTGGACTGGGATTTTCTCTGCTCCCAGGAAACTGCAGCTTCCCAGGTTTTCTGCTGCAGGGGTTTCAATCTTTTTCAGGCAGTTTTGAAGCAGAGTGCCATCTGAAACAAAGAGCATCCTGTCTGGGAAACCCCAGAAGTGCATCCCCACTGATCCCACCTGTTTGTTCCAGCATGAGAGAAAGCAAAATATTCCTTCTGAGACGATGGGCTTCTTATCTTGTTGATCCATGACTCTGCTTAGGAATTAATATTAGGGATATTCCCTAACTGCAGAGCCCAGCACCAGCACACTGTGGGAAAGTTTTGACAGAGCTAGGAGGGTGCAGCCTGGATAGGAAGACTGGGAAATCATGGTACTGTCTGGGAAATTTCTCGGTTTTTGCTTTTGGGGTAAGAGTGAGCCCTGTCCACGTCTCCCCATTCAGGGCTGATACAAAGAAAAGTGAAGGCCATTAACAATAATAATAACAACAATAATAATAAACTAATGGAGCTGCTTAGTAAAAATACATTGGATAATACTTTGGATGGGGTGCAAGGAATGTGTGGGATCACTCCAGGCTTCCAGGCCTGTCCTTCATAGCTGCAGGAATTTAGGGTTACTTGCATTACCTTAAGGTAGAAGCTATGATTCCAAGGGGCTCATTCATATTTTTTGGAAGGAGAAATGACACATCTACTGAGGGATGAGATGTGTCTCAGCAGCTCAAGGAGCTGGGCATGGACGTGACTCAGATGGATTCATGGGAAATTACTCAGGGAGCTGTCAAAGCACAGCTCCATTGCTTTCGGAAATTGGTCATTTGAAGCAGATTTGTGGGCAGATCACTTGGAACTGATTTGACCCTGTGTGGTGGCAGATCTGAAGTCTGAATAATCATGTGCTTGACCTAATCCTGCAAAAATCTTCACACTAATGACTAATAGAAATTCCCTGTCTAAAGAAAACATCTGCATGTTGCAAATCTCAAATGTTTGGAGGTTCCCGGTTTAATACCATCCCTGAAAAACAATTTCCATGGTCTTTCTCAGTCATTTGCAGTGTTCAGTTTACTGTGCTACCTTTTCAGTTGTCTGCTGGGATCCAGTTCAGGACATATCAGAGGATTCCTGTCTATCTCAGCCTGGGATTCAGAATTGGTCCCCTGGCCTAATTATTTCATGTAATACCAGCAGTGACAACTCTCAACTGAAGATGCAATAAAAGGGAGATGCTGCAGGAAGGCAGATGAAAACCAGACTTTCCTTGAAAAAGCAGGTGTTGACTTGCTCCCAATCCATAAATACCTCTTTGGGGAGAAAACTTTGGATGTGAGAGCATTTTATACAGAAAGTGAAGACACAGGGATGTATCAGCTCAGGAGAAGGTTGTCAGAAGGCCACAGTTCCACAGCAGGGAAGGTCATTCCCATCCTCATCATTCCCATCCTGCTCCTGGATTGCACTGAAACCATTTTGGATGTGGGGAGAAATAAACCTGATTTTTCAGACTCATCTTAGTTCACTTTAGGACTGGATGAGCTCTCCATGGGGAGAGAAAAGAGGAGGGAGTTATTCGGAAGCAATTGAAGGGAGAAGCCAGGAGGAGAGATGCAAACAGAAAGGCAATTACAGGAGGAGAAAATGCAAACTTTGGAATGCACCTGGTATGGCTCCTTGGCAGCCAGAAGAAGGAACTGTGAGGGTTAAACTGTGGCCACAAACATCCACTGCAATATTTCCATTTCACTTGTCCTTGGGTGTTTTGTTCACTGAGCAGCAGATCCATTTGCGTCCTAAATAAAGAGGGAGTGGGAATTTTTGTGGCAATTTTTGATCAAAAAAAGGAGACAGCTGAAGGCCTTGCACACTGGAATCTTTTGAGATCTGGGAGAGGGAGAGGAATGTGGTGGGCAGTGGGCAAAAGCATGGAAATGGAGAGTAAGTGCTCCATCAAAACACCACGGCTGTTTGCCCAAATCCGTGGGCAGGAGTGGGTAAATGTAGGAACAAAAAACCTTGGTCACACAGCCAGGGCACCCCTTCCCAACACCAAAATCCCACATGTTCTGCTGTTCTGCTGCTAATTATTGCCTTCATTCCCATGGAAAGAAGGACAAGCTAAAGCAAATCAGCATTCTGGGACATTGGGAACCACTGGAACAAACTGGGATCAGGAAATGCAAGGACAAGCTGGGGTTCAAAGGGTAGGAATGCAGGTTCCCAAATAAAGGGGTGATTATGTGAGCACTTAAGGGGGGATTATCGTAGGTGATAATCGTAAGCAGCTGGAAAAGGAGGCCGTAAAGAGCCAGAAATAAAATAAAAGACAGGTGGAAAGAAAGAACAGATGAGAGAGGTGTGGTGGGAATCCTGCCCCAATTAAAAATATGAAAACAAATGCTCTGATGCACTTCATTTCAAAGGACCATCACACAAATGTATGAACTGAGGTGCCCTGTGAGGTGTTCTGACTCCAGCTGACACGCTGGCTTCTCCCACATCTTCCTGGGCTCTGATTTGGGTGGGAGGCTGTGTTCCCTGGAGAAGGGGTCTTCTCAAGGGGTACCTTTGTGGTAAGTACAGTCTTTGGAGTCTTGCTGAAATGCCCCTGCTGCACCATAGGTCTGTGGTAGAGTGAACAACCGTTCTTGATGCTTCCAGCATTTCCTTCACAGTCCATGTTGCCTTTTTAGCCAGCTGCTGGGGGCTTAGAGGGAAAAAAAGCCTCCCAGATTTTCTCCAAAGCACTGAATATCCCATGCTTGGAACTGGTTTTCATCTTTGCTGCAGTCTTGGAGCTGGGACTGAACCAGAGGGGTTTACAGCTCTTACAGTCCTGTTCCTTGATCTACAGCCTGTCACTGTCCTTGGATTTATGTTAGACCCACAAAACATCAGTCCTGTGGGTGACCTGGGACTCCACTGCAAAATGAAAAGCCAATTCTGGCCATTCTCATGTGGCTGGGCCACACAGAAGGCTCAGGAAATTGATTTTCACCTGCAACTTGGACCCACTGAGCAACAAGGGCTCAGATACTTCCAGTTCTGATCCTTTAGATCCTTACATTTCCTTCTCCTTGCTTCAGAAACCCTTTGGAGCTAAAGACAGCAGCACATGGCAGAAAGAGTGAAGAACAAACCCATCTTAACTTCAATTTGCTTTTCAGAATTAGAAGCTACCCCAAGCCCTTCATTCTGATGCACAACCTGACCTCTTTGCTGAACCTCTTTTTTAATTCCCCTTGCTAGAACCACCAGATTCATGGAAAAATCAATGTGTGTTCAGGCCACGGAGGAGGCGAGGATGTGTCCTGCTCTTCCTATCCTAGTCTGTGAGGTTTCACCCCTGTGACACCTATTAGGAGCCCAAAGAAGAGGAAGCAATTTTATAGTAGGAGCAACCTGGTCTAGTGGAAGGAGGTTGAAATGAAATGGGCTTTAAGGTCCCTTCCAACCCAAACCATTCTGTGATTCTATCAGTCTACAATAACATATCTTTTGAGGCCAGAGGTTCAAAAGAGTCCTGAAGTTATTTCTCCTTCTCTCCCCCTCGCCAAAAAAATTCCTAAAATATTCTCCTGAATTAAGCTGGCACATCACATCTGTAACCAGGCCTCTTGTCACTGCTTTGCCCATGAAAGAGCAGGGAATTGTGGAATCAATGTCCACTTTATAGTTTGAAAGAGACTGGTGTAAACAGCGGGAGCGGGTTTGAAGCTGGAGAGACCCTGGTCAGGTCTTCTGTGTTGGGGAGAGTGTGGCCAGGTCGACCCATTTCTGTCATGTAAATAAAGGAACATCAGCTCCAAGCAGGGCCAGCGGTTCTGTGATGCTGGTTTGGGGTTTGGGAGGTCACCACTCAATTTTTGGCTCTTCCAGACCCCCAGCAGTGTGAATTTGGGCTCCTATCCAAAATGTGACAATTCAGCCGCAGACACTGCTCACACAATTCAATTGGAACCAATGCAAGGGGTCGCTCACAGCAATCTGTTCTGCTGGGTCACTTCAACTCCCTTTAAAAAAAAGAGAAAAAAAAGAAAAGAAAAACACAGCAGGGACAGTAAATTTCCAGGCCTGCAGTCTCTTGTGACTTCTTAAACTGTTCTAACTGCTTTATTTCCCCTTAAAATGTTTCAGGCAGCCGTGGAAAATGTGGCTGAACAGGTCCAGCGAGAGGGCCTGGGTGTGATCCACTGTTGTACTTTTCCAGCTTGGATGTAAAAAGGTGTTGGATGTTTTAAAAGGTGCATCTGCCTGCATCCAGCTCCCTGCAGGAAACCAGGACCAGGAGACCAAGCTGGTTTTCTTCCAGCTTTTTGCCATAAGTGGAAAACGTTCACTGATCTGCCATCAGCTGAATCTGTCCAGCTGTTTTACTGAAATCAGTGCTATTCCTCTGGTTTTAAACTTAGACTAACTCTTAAATCCAGCAGGTGCATTTGGGTTACACAAGCTGATGCTTAAGCAGGTTTTGGACACTCCTTTTCCCACTGATTGTATCCAGAATGTGGATTTTGCTTCTTGCTAGATGTGAACTGAAGGAAGCAGAGAGAAGGAGAGAAGTTAATATCTTTTGGTTTTATCTGGGTAGTGCCTCATCTGTGTCAATTAGGGGTTTATTTCCACTCATTAATACCAGGGCCAGTGTTTCTGTTGGGTTTAGCTTGCACTGTCCGTGCCCATGCCATCCATCCTCAGGGATACAATGATGCCCTCTAGGAACTGCCTCCCCCAGCAGCTCCCCAGCTGCTTTTGAGGGCTTTTCAACCATAAAAACAGAAAGAAAAAAAAAAAAAAAAAAAAAAAAAAAAAAAGGAAAAAAAAGATTGCAGCCATTTGTCTTCTGGTTTTCTTGTAGTTCTTCCAGCTGCCCAGTGGCCATCATCCTCTCTAAGGACAGTCACTCTCAGGAGAATTACAGTGGGAGAGGGAGAGTTCCAGTCACCAGGGACCTCGTGCAAGAAGCAGGAAAACAATGCTGGAAGGGTGATCAGGAGCACAACAGGACTGTGAGAGATGAAGGCAGGGGTGAAGGGTCAGGCTGGAACAACCACAAAATTTCTCCCCCGCCCCGTTTGTCTCAGGCTTCATCCAGCTGAATCCTTGGCAGCTCTCACCTTGCAGCCCTGGCTCTGCCAGTGCCTTCCAATGGCACATAAACTGGCAGCAGAGGCTCAGACACGTTAAAGTGACTAAAAACAGGCACAGTCCCTTTTTCTTGCAGTTGTAATGAGGGGTGGTGTGAGGTTTTTATCTTCTTTTCTTCATGTTAGAGCCGGGTTCAATGCACAGGAGTCGCAATATCCTGTTCGGACTCAGGGTTTATTAATTCTTATCTATATTACAGACTACAATCCATGAGCTCTAACTAGCAAGATGCAAAATGGAGGTGTCTCTAACTCTTTCCAAGGTTATTTAAGCACAAACTATCCAATAATAAGATGACACCTATATTATTTATACTTTTAACCCAATAATTGACCACCCAAGGTTGGCAATACGGACCTTTTTCACCCAGTTAGAAAAAAACACCCAAAACCAAGAAGAAGAAGGTGAAGGAGAAGGACAAGACAATGCCCTAAATCCTCCATATTGGCCCATATATATTAATCTACACTAAAATCTTAAATCTTAAGTTCTTCGCCCTGTGAGATCATACACTTCTATTCAAACTACACACCCACAACCCCAGGGCCATCACTCAATTTCAGAACCCTGTTCCATGGCCTCAGGTCAACTGCAGTGCTTGCCTGAGGGTCAGTGACTTTTAGCACAGAAAGCCCCAAATCCTCAGTTTCCAGAATTCCAGCAGGGTGGGGGCACTTTGAGAAGGTTCTGAGCTGTGAGAGCTTGGAAACAGGCTGCTCCATGGATGTGGCACACATTCCCGAGACCCTGAGCTGGAGAGCACCTCAAGGGCTGCAGTTTGGTCCCTTGGCTGGGCTTTATTCCCTGCTTTTAAGAGTGTGGTGGCTCTCAGTGTGTGTGTGTGAGACCTGGGGGAGGACACCTGGCTCCTCTACCCGGGAATTTGTGGGTGCAGAGAGCTGGAGAAGCTGTCACAGGGGTCCTGGCTCCAGGGATGTGGCTGAGGGAGCCAATGGCATTTGGGTGTCTTCTGGCCCAATTGCTTCACTTCCTGGCCTCCCCTCCACATCCCCCCAGCCTGGGAGATGTGGGAAGCACGTTGCTGCGGGGTTTTAAAGGATTTGGCAGTGGGGGAAGTGTCATGGGAAAGATAAAGCCAGAGGTACTTTTCCGTGTGGTGTGAGCTGAAGATTATTGCAGGTTTGGGGTTCTTGGGCAAGGATTTAGCAAGAGAATCTGTTTTATAACTCTTTTTCTTTTATTGTTTCCTCTGAAGACAACATGCTTTAGCTGGCTCATTACAGCACTTACCAAGAATTTGTCCTAGGACATGATTGATTAATTAATGAGGCTGTCAGCATGCAGGTTTCCCACCTCAGTTCACTTTCATGGCCTTCCTTGGGAAAAAGGCATCTACCCAGGGGAAAAGGTTTGTGGTGATGGGCAGGCTGCAATCTCCTTTTCCTCAGAAGCTGCACTGATTTTATGGGTGAGAGGATGTTTACAAGAGCTTTAACCTAAAACCTTTTGGAAGTGGTTGCAGTTTGGGACACCTGTGTGTGTCAGCAGCAAATATCATCTTGGTTACCTGTTGTTCTGACCTGAGAGAGGATCCAGGGAAACATCTGGACAAAATATATGAGAAAAAAAGCAGAGTCTGTTCAGCTTTGATTGTGGTTGTCTTGAGCTGGGTCAGGAGTTAGCTCCATGATGATGGAAATACTTTTTCTCTTATCTTGAAGCTCTTTGTGACTTCAAAGTGGCTTTTCTTGGTGTCTGGGCAGCTCCCAACAATGAGGATCCTCATCAGAGCTGGGCTTTCCCTGCTCATTCCTTACTGCTGTGGGCAACCAGGAGCATCCAGCTTTTCCTGGGGCTGCAGCCTGGTATGCCTGTGACTCGTGGCCCTGCTTGCACCTGAGGTCAGGGCTGACAGGGTCTTTTGGGATACTTCCCATTTTGAGATGTCGTGCCAGAATGCCCTGGGTGTCCTGTTGCTGTGTGCAGATGTTACGTCCAAGTCTGGATATGTTTAGGAGCCTGGCAGATGTCAGGTAGTGGCTGCTGCTGTCAGAGGACGAGTGGGAGCTTGGAAATCTGGGATGAAAGGCTTTAAGTCAATAATTCTACCCAGTCTGAACCTTGTGGAGGGGAAAGAGGACATTTCAGAGTCTCCTTGCACCGACAGGGGAGCCCTATGGGCAGTGATAACCTTGCTGGCCTTCTCCAAATTTTCTCCTTGAGACAGGCCCTTGGCAGGATATCAGAGAAGCGGGATGAACACAACTGCTGCTGATTCCTGGGGGAATTTTACCTGCTGGGTTCTCATGGCCATCGTTGCCTCTTTGGCACCTTTCCCCCTCCCTTTTTAGAATCATAAAATTTAGGTTGGAAAAGCCCTTGAAGATCATTGAGGCCAAATGTTCTCCCAGCACTGCCAAGGCCACCACCAGCCACGTCACCAAGTGCCACATCCCCACAACTTTCAAATACCCCTAGGGCTGGTGACTCCCCCCTTTCCTGTAAAGAAACCTTTCTGAAAATCCAATCTTTCCACCCTGTTATCCCACTTTTTCTCTCTCCCACCCAGCTCTTCTCTTCCTTCTTGCCACATATGATTTTCATTAGCCCTAATGGGAACTTTCCATGCAAATCTCCCACTCAGCTAACAGGGGTGGCTCCTGCTTGACAAGATAATCTCACCCATGTGGAGAGCTTTGCAATTAGAATGGCTTTAAAGCTCACTAAAATTTAATCTCATTAACTTCAAGTTTAAAAAAAAAAATTTAAAAATTAATACTTTATTTGTGGACAGCAGGTCCAGCATGTTCAAATGGGAACTGCCTGGGAGGGGAGGATCCTATAGAGGACATTCAGGAAGGCACAGCATTATTCCTGGCTTTTTTTTCAGGAGCTGAAAAATCCAAGTATCTGTGTGTGGAAATGTCTTTCATCTAGGAGTGTTTGCAATAGACTTCCAGCATCTCCTGCTTCCTGCAGTTGCATAATCATAGGATCACAGAATCATGGAATGGTTTGGGTTGGAAGGGACCTTCAAGCTCATCCAGATTCACTCCCTGCCACAGGCAGGGACACATTCCACTATCCCACGCTTCTCCAAGCCCCAGTGTCCAACCTGGCCTTGGGCACTGCCAGGGGATCCAGGGGCAGCCACGGCTTCTCTGGGCACCCTGTGCCAGGGCCCCACCACCCTCCCAGGGAACAATTCCTTCCCAATATCCCATCCATCCCTGCCCTCTGGCCATGGGAAGCCATTCCCTGTGTCCTCTCACTCCAGCCCTTGTAAATAGTTCCTTTGGGATGCTCCACTCAGCATGGGCTGGTACACTCAGGTTTGAAAGAAAGATCCAGAACCAGATGTAAATATTGGTAAGATATTCTCCAGGATACCAAAAAAAGGGAGTGTTTCATATTGCACAGGAGGCCACAGTTCCTGTCTTCTGTGGATTTTTTGTTCTTAAACACTTTGGGACTTTGAGATGGCCTGGAAGTGACCATGGAAACAGAAACCATGTTGGGAAGAGGCCTAAGAATAGTAAGTTAATGTGTGCTAGGACCTGTGCATGTTCACCTTTATTATTTCTTCAAATCTGGCATTTTCCACTTTTTCTTTCAATTTGAGGGATGCAGGCTTGGAGCTTTAGGCAGGAATTGAGTGGAATCCATGTGTCTCAGCCCAAAATGTTGCTGTCAATCCTGGGGAGCAGGGGGTGTTGGCATGACAGTGTAGATCCCATGTGAAAAACCTGGCAAAGTCCTGCAAAAGGGATGTTCCCAGATGTGCTACAGAGACTTTGCCCATTTTGGGATGTGCACATTTCCTTTCCCCCTCTTTGTTCCAGAGGGGAGCATTTCGCCCATGATGACTTGGCCATACTGCCAAAAAATTAAAGCATTGTATGATCAGAGAGGGAGATGCTCGCTGAAAAAAAAATTAACAAACCAAAATGGGGCCTTTAAAATGTGAAATAAACATAAAAAGGGAAGAAAGCAGAGCCAGCTGCATGAAAATCCCCATAAATTGTGGGGATTTCAGTGCCAGTATGGAATCATGCAGTCAGGAGGGTAGAAGTTCCTGGAGGAATGACACAAAGAGGTTGTAAGAGGTTGTCCAACCCCTGTCCCAGCAGCATGAAAGCCTGGCTAAAATCCATCGGACTCCCCCAGGACGTGCCCTCATCTCACATCTCACCGCCCATGGCACACAGGGCTGGGGATAAAGCCCTGGATGTGGTCAGGCAGGAGAGAGAGGGGAGGGGTTAGGTTGGATTTTAGGAAAGAGATCTTCACTGAAAGGATGTTCCAGCACTGGAACAGGCAATCCCAGGGAACTGATGGAGTCACCATCCCTGGCAGTGTCCAAGGCCAGGTTGGACATTGGGGCTTGGAGCAACCTGGGACAGTGGAAGGTGTCCCTGCCCATGGCAGGGGGTGGGACTAAATGATTTTTAGGGTCCCTTCCAACCCAAACCATTCTGGGATTCAGTGTCCGTCCTAGCTAAGATCTTATGATGTTTCTTCCCCTAGAGGGTGGTTGGGCAGTGGAAGAGGCTCCCCAGGGAAGTGGTCACAGCACAAGCTTGGAAGAGCTCGAGGAGCATCTGGACAATGCTCTCAGCCATGTGGCTTAGTTTTAGGCAGTTCTAAAACTGAGGAGTAAGGGCTCGACGATCCTTGTGGGTCTCTTCCAACTTGAGATGTTCTGTAACTGTGAGCAAAAATTCATTTTCCTCCTAAAGGTAAACGTTTTATCCTGGCCCCTGTACCTATCACAGGCAGGAATGCTGTGAAGTTGAGCTCATTCCTGGTATGCTGATGCATGGAATTGTCAGTGCTCTTGCAGGCTTGTTGCAAGACCTCCCTTGTCCAGATCAATCTATACTTTGACTAAATTTTGGACAGTACAGCTGGTCCTTTTTTCACTTTTTCCACTTTTTTCACTTTTTTCACTGCCTCTTCAGTCCCCAGGGCTGTAGACTTTGCTACTGGTGTTGCTCTTGAAATGCTGTGACTTTGCTCCCTCAGCCCTCATGTTTTGAATCACTGTTGCTCTTGGGGAGAGGAAGTTGCTTTCATGCCCTGGATGCTATTAAGAAAAATCACCAAATGTCTGATGATTACTATTTTATTTTATTTCCACCCTTAGAACACCTAGAGTAATGAATGTGCTACGTCTTACACCGGCAGAAACCCGAGGAGACAGGACATCTATTTATAAAAACAAAGGCAGAAATTGCCCCCAGTATTCACGCATCGTTAGAAAGCTAAACCACAGCCCCAGAGTGATCCCACTCAGCCTCAACACGGGAGGGCTGGTCTGACACACAGGCACTGCATGAAAACCCCCGACCCAAGGGCACCAGGACAGGTAGTTTAAAAAAAAAAAAAAAAAAAAAAAAAAAGAAAAAAAAAAAAAAAAAAAAAAAAAAAAAAAAAAAAAGAAAAAAAAAAAAAGGCTGGGGAAAATCCCTCAGTTTTTGCCACTGTTGTGTGCCCAGATAGTTTGGGGAAGAGGAAAGGAGGATGATGAATGGAAGGCAAGCTTCCACCTGCATCTTCCTGGGGAGCTGCTGGGTCCTGTTCTGGATCCAACCTTGTTTGGAAGGGTCACTGAGGGAGGGTAAGTTAACTTCAGATATTGGAAAGAAGCCGTGGCTGCCCCTGGATCCCTGGGAGCATCCAAGGCGAGGTTGGACACTGGGGCTTGGAGCATCCCAGGGTAGCAAAGAGGGTGGAGTAAGTTGATTTTTAGGGTCTCTTCCAACCCAAACCGTTCTGGCAGGAGTTTGAGTGGTCACTTGTTAAGCTTTAATGACCCAGAGGGAGGGTGTTGGGCACATGTGCTCCGTTCTGCCACTCACCCTGCTCCCCTGAAACCCTCTTGTGCTCAAACACAAGCAGAATAATTTCATCTGGCTCCGATTCTCAGAGTCCACTCAGATCAATCAAGCTTTTAAAAACACAGCCCTCGTGGCCAGCTCTGTTTGCTGTTGATGGAAGATTAGGTATGGTAATTAGGGAGCGAGTCCTGCCTGAACAAATATCCCTTTCCTTGTGCCTAACGAAGCTTTTTGATGTCTTTCCAAAAGGGTCCGCTGGGAGAGGAAGGGCAACACCTGCTGAACGTGGCAGAAGGACAAAAGGGGTGGCAGAAGAAGCACAAGGAGAGCTCGGGAAGCTGCGTCTGGTTCAGACAGCTCCAGCCACAGCCCCGCGGGCTGGCTCGGAGGAGCCCTGTCTGGACCATAAAGCTGTCAGGTGCAGGAGGATCACAGCCGCTTCTGCTTCCTCGTTTACATAAAGATGAAAGGGGGGAAAGCGCCCATGAATATCAAAAGAGCAGATGATTGCAGCCAGTGGCCAGCACAGGCTGCGCTTTCTCTGCTTTGCAAAGCAAGCCAGGAGACAATTAAGGTCTAATGGCAATTAGAACCCTAAGAGTAATAAAATAAGTCGGATTTATTCTCTGTTAGAAACCACAGCTCGATGGGTTTAGACCTTCCCCAGGAAACAGCTCCTTCTTTTCCTTTCTTTCACTCTTCTTGTTTTGATTGTTGTTTTCCCAAGCTTAGCAGGGGCTTGCTGTTTTCTCTATGAAAAATGGGCTTCTCTGCTTTTCAATAAATCTGCAAAAAACGAAAAAAACCCCAACCAACCAACCAACCAAAAACCCATTGGAAACTGGCATTTCTGTGAAAACTATCTTGGGGAAAGGCAGGAGGGAAAAATGTTTTTCATTAAATCTTGTGAATGAGATATTTTTACCCTCTCCCTTCAAAAAGCAGCCCTGTGGTGTCCCTCCTGATAAGCAGTGTAAATATATCCTTAACTTTTCCACTGCTTGATTCTCTTTCTCTCTGTGTCAGGATCACTCCAGATCTCTCCAGCAGCCTCCTCAAGCCATGGTTTCCCTTGAAATGCAGGACTTTAGGATGGAAAAGCCCTCCAAAATCACTGAGTCCAGCCATTCCCCCACCACTAAACCACGACCCCGAGTGCCTCATCTGTTGAACACTCTCAGGAGTGGTGATTCCACCAATTCCCTGGGCAGCCTGGTCCAATGCTTGCCATGCTTTGGTCCAGCAAAGATCAAGAAGAGGATGGATCTGGCTGTAGAGAGGGGAGGGAAAGCCCCATGAATCAATCCTCATGAGCTTCAAACACATAAAAACACCTCAACTTCCCAGTTTGGAAGCTGAAATATATTTTTTCCCCTCTTTTTGTTTGTCCCTTTCTTTTTTCATTTCAACTTTTCAAGTGTAAGATTTAGTGCTAAACTGACAGGCTTAACTTGTAAAGTAACTGGCGAATCTTGAAAGGATTGTGGTTTTCCCCTTTCCCGAGGAGGCTGCAAGTGCCACGGTTTTTCACTCCAGTGATGGATAGCACTGGCAGGCGAGCGCTTCCATATCTGAGTGCTAAAGCAGCCACAGGTCTGGTTCCTATCAAGAGTACAGTTTGTCACACAGAAATTGAAACAGCATGGACACCACACACAGAAATGGCAAGGAGAGTTGGACGTGAAATTCATTTTTGCCCGTAAAGGAAGGTGGTTTCTGCTGTCTCAGTTCACAGGAGAGCCTGGGGATGCTCATTTCCTGGGGATTACCCACCCCTACAGATTACATCTTGGTCCTGGGGAGCAGTGAAATTGCAATGAAATCAAGGGAAAAAAGAATAATAATCAGCAAAACCCCAAAACAGCAACACTCCCTGTCCCTGCAAGCTGAACTGAAGGAGTTGGTTTGATTGAAAGGGAATTATCAGGGTCAGGGACTCATCTCAACTTTTCAAGTCTTTCTGGAGTCCAAGGATAATAAATGTCATTATTTGGGCACTGGACTTCTCTATTTTAAAGTAGTTATTTCCTTGAATAAATGCATGATAAGGACACAAACAGTGTCTGCTCCGTGCACAAATGTCCAAGGGGTGCGTTCCAGGGTCCTGAACCCATCTGAAGTCCCAATGAACTAAGACTTCTGAGGTGAGCATCTGTTTTGCCAGGGAAACTCCTGTTTTGCTCTGTGTGTTTAAAGAAACTAGCAAACCTAAGGGGCAAGTTGACTTTTTGGGGGTGTCTTGTGCCAAACCTGCGGTGAAGCTTCTTTGAGATCTCCCAAGAAATGAACTGCCCAGGGAAGTGGTGGAGTCCCCATCCCTGGAAGAGAGATCCAAGGCATTTGGATGCAAAACTGGCTAGGAAATTGTTCACCAAGAAACAGCACCTGATTTGGTGAAATACTGGGATTAAGGATGCTAAGTGGTGCTGTTAAGGACAATATTGGCCAGGATTTGCTCACCTTCTCCTAATTAACGAGGGGTACTTCAGGCTCTGTCACCCTTTCAAGCTCTCTGGACATCTTTTTCTTTTCTTCTCAGAAAAGTCATCTCAAACACTTTTGGGTTTTATAAATCTCATTTCCCAGTGGTCTTGTGGCTGCTCTGGTTCTGAGGCTTTCCTGCCTTTGGTTTGGGAGCAATTGTGGCTAAGTCACATCCAGAAAGACGATGGGGTGATTCCAGACAAAGGGATTACAGGCAGAGTCAGCTCCAGCTCATAATGGGAACAAAAACCAAAACAAAAACAAACAAACAAACAAACAAAAAAGGTAAATTAAAAAAAAAAAAAATGAAAGGCCAGGAGCTGCAGTGCTGCTTTTGAGAAGACCATATCTAATTTCTTTTCCTACCATGCACTTCCTAGACAACCTCAAGCCATTCTCTGGGCATCTTCCACCACCCCTCCTCTTGGAGTGGTGGTCAGAGGGCAAAGAGGGCTGAAGAGGTAAAAACCCAAGTACTACGCAGAGCTTCTGCAGCCCCGCTTGGTTTTGGGGGACCCAACGGTACTTTGACCCATTTTGGGTGACCCAAACGGAATTTTTTCCAGACCTCAGCCTGTGCCTAGAGCTGGATAACACCAGGCATTTCATCAGCCTTGCAGGATCACAGCTCGCCTATGAACACCAGCCAAGTGAAAAAGGGCCAATAATGCCTTTTTTTTCTTCTTCTTCTTTTTTTGATTGGCTTAAGTCAGTTTTTTTAGCATTTCTGTTTAAACATAAGCTCAGAAATCAGAGCAGGTAATCACCAGTTTCAGCATTGAGTAAATTATTGCAGCCCCGCTATAAACCTCCAGGGATTTGGGGAACAAAGTCATGAGGAATTCCATGCCAGAGCCGGAACAAGGAGCCCTAGGCTTGACTCTGAGGAAAGAGCAAGCTGGGCACTGCTTTAAAAAACCAGCAACTAGCATGGAACAAATTAAAAAGGGAAGCAACAAACTCCTCTGGGATTCCATAATCGCTTAAACATTCCTCTGGGACATCTGAAGCTGGGAGTGAAAGGGAAGGGGGGGTGGTAAAAAAGTGTTTTCTAACTTAGGAGGAATGTTAGCAATAAAAAGGGACTCGTACGGGTGTGCCACAGCCCGAATTAGTCACGGAGCAGATGTGCAGCCTCCACTTTTCCCGCCTTCTTTTCTCTCCTGCTTCCTTCCTCCCTCTCCTTCCTCCTCCTCGCTGCCACAGCCGTTCCACCTGTGGAATGGAGGGAGCTGCAGGGCCGGGAAGGGAACAATTCTGCCACAAATCAGTTTGGGAGGGGCTCAGAGTGGAGGTGGGAGGGAATAATCCAAAGATAAATCATGTATGAGTTCTATTTCACTTTCTGCTTGCTGCAGGGAGCTCACAATGCGGTACAAATAATGACTTTTGGGGGGTTGCCTCTTTCTCATACCCATAGGATTCACAGGATCATCCCTTTCCTCTCTTTGAACCCCTTGGAGGAGCCACCAGGTGATGCCAAGGAACTCTGGGGTCAACAAGAATCACTAATTTGACCTAGACCAATTTTTACCTGCTTATTTAGAATGAGAATTGCTTTTTTCTCTACCTGAGGGGGCAGGTCATCTGCTGCAAGGCCTCAAAATCCCCAGTGGGAGCCAAGGAACTTAAATCCCTGTTGTCTGTGAGCTTTTAATGTCCCCTTGGCTTGCACCCCTGTGTGTGTATCAAGAATCCAAGTTTGGGTTATTAAAGGAAGAAAAAGGGAAGAAATAAAAAACCCCAAGTGCCCAGAACCCGAGTGTGACATAAGGAGCCTCAAGGCAACTTTCATCATGTTTTTAATGTGGTTTCCTTCATTTCCCTGGCCTGTTTGCTGCAGCAGATTGGAATTAGATGATGTTGTTACCAGATCAACGTTAGGGTGCTCCCTCCACCCCCATCAGCTCCACTACCTGGTGGCTGCACCTAAAAAGAACAAAAAATCCAAAATTTATTCTTTAAATGCACGGTTCTGAAGCTCAGTGTCATTTTGTTCTTACACTAATTACAAAAAAATAAAAGCATTTGGCCTCATTGCTCATCTCTGGAGGGACTGGACGTAGTTTGATGCCTAAAAGAAGTCCCAAGCCTTCAGAAGCATAAAAATCCCAATTTCAGCCTTGGAATTTGCATGTCCATCCCCAAAGGAAAAATAGGAAAAGCCTCCTCAGGCTGCAACAATGCTGATGATTTCCAGGTCAGGTTTTCTGCCTAACACCAGAGCAACCTCTCCTAGCATTCCCTTGCCCCTGTGCCTGCTGCATGTGCTGCATGTGCTGCATGTGCTGCATGCATCCTGGATCCCTGTGTGCATCCCTGTGAGCATCCCAGAACCCAGAGTGCATCCCAGATCCCAGAGTGCATCCCAGGTGTCTGTGTGCATCCCAGACCCCTGTGAGCATCCCAGATCCTTGTGTGCATCCCTGTGTGCATCCCAGATCCCTGTGTGCATCCCTGTGAGCATCCCAGAACCCAGAGTGCCTCCCTGTGAGCATCCCAGAGTGCATCCCAGACCCCTGTGAGCATCCCAGATCCCTGTGTGCATCCCTGAGCACATCCCAGATCCCTGTGTGCATCCCAGATCCCTGTGTGCATCCCTGAGCACATCCCAGATTCCTGTGTGCATCCCAGACCCCTGTGAGCATCCCAGATCCCTGCAGCACTCCCAGGCACTCCCTGTAGAGCCTGGCTGAAATAACACAGGTTATTTTTCCTCTTCCCCCCAGTAAGGAGCATTGACTCATTTGCAAACCATTCCCACTGAATCCCATTTTTTTTTTTGTTGTATGGGAGGGAGAGCAGGAGCAGTAGCTGGATCCCTGCAGATAAACTGTGCCTAACACTGGGCTGGCTCAAACCTCTTCTGATGTTTATAAAGTCTGAGCCAGCAGGTTCTAAACCCCTCCCGTGGAACAGGAATGCCTGGGGCTTCTCCTTCAGGAAACCCAGGCAGTTGTGAAGGAGTTTTGGAGCATTCCCTGGATTTTGCACATGGGAAAAGAGTTCCAGCAACGGGGAAGCAGGGAGTGCAAAGGAAAACAGCCTGAAACCAGAACCAGGCTCTGCCCAGTGATGATTTAGGGAGCACTGGGAAGGAAATCACACCTTGAAGGAGTCAAGGGAAGATTCTCTGCCATGAAACCCCAGCAGGGATCCCAGGATGCCAAGTGGAAGGGAGCTGTGCTGGCCAGGCCTGCAGCAGAGCTGGCTCATGGCAAGGGATCCTTCAGGTCATCTCCAGAGGCTGATGGATTCCAAATCCAAGGTTTCATGTCCAACGGGTTCCCCACAGCCTGATGGAGCTGGGGGGAAGCGCAGCTCTGCTGCTGCAGAAATTGATTCTTCCCACAGTGATTTCTTTTCAGGGCTGCACCAACGTGGAAATGGCTGGACCTGGCCAGGCTGCAAGACATGGGCAGAAATTTTTGCCAAAAGGTTCTAGGAAGGTTTGAGTGTGCTCAACTTGGTAATAAAGCCCCAGAGAAGATGAGGGGAGATCCAGGAGGGTCAGATTTTTCCCAGTCCAGACGTGCACTGCCCTTGTGGTTTTGAACAGAGAGACCATTACTCGAATGTGAGTGTGGAAAGCAAGGATTTGGGATACTGAGGCCTGATGCGGCAGTTGTGCTCAGCACTGGCCAGCTGTGGCTTTGGGAATCTCCAGGACAGGTGTTGGTCCTGCTTGGAGCCCAGCTGTGCTTTGTGAGATCACTGACAGGGCTGAAGCTGGGAACAAATGACCTCACCCAAGCAAAGATTTCAGCCAAGGTCTGCTCACCCCAGCTTTTCCTGCAGCCCCAAAGCTTTCCCCCCATCCTTTTTAAGGTGAGGAGAGCTGGGTAAGCTGGAGAGCAGAGATATTTTCATTGTTTTGTACATGGGAATTGGTAGATTTAGTGCCACGCATTTCTCTTTGTCCCAAGAGCGCCTGAGCAAGGAGCTGACCTTCTACCTCATCTCCCTCCTGGAGATCAGCTGTTCACCTCCAGGCTTTCTCCTTCCAGCTGCCACCTTGGCTCACCCACTGCAGTCACCAAGTGAGAAAATTGTGCTTACAGAGGAAACACCAGCTCTCTTTGGTCAGGAGGAAATCTTTGCTTCTTACCCACAAAAGACAAAGACTCAGGGATGCCAAAGACCCCAAGGAAAGCTCAGGAACTCCAGCAATTGTGTCAGTAGAAGGTGTTGATCCAAGGGCTGGAGCACCTCTGGAGCCAGTCTGGGAGAGCTGAGGGTGTTCACCTGGAGAGGAGAAGGATCCAGGGGGAGCTCAGAGCCTCTTCCAGGGCCTAATGGGGCTCCAGGAGAGCTGGAGAGGGACTGGGGACAAGGGATGGAGGGACAGGACACAGGGAATGGCTCCCACTGCCAGAGGGCAGGG
>VZUI01003551.1:0-42518 GCA_013401135.1 Cettia cetti
CCTTCCCTTCCCTTCCCTTCCCTTCCCTTCCCTTCCCTTCCCTTCCCTTCCCTTCCCTTCCCTTCCCTTCCCTCTTCCCAGCTCCCACACCAAGTTCAATACCACACACAAGTACTGCAAGTGGTTGCTCAAAATACTGTCTCCTTAGGTGTTTGCAGTGCTGAGAAATCTATGGCACAGAGAGAGTAAGGAAAGCTGGTAGCCCTGAGTAAATACACAAAGAATATGAGTTGCATCAAGTGTGTGGCTAATGGGGGTTCCTTCAGATTCAGCCATCTCCTGCCATTTGCATCCAAAGTGGACACATATAGGAATGATAAGACATTGCAACAGTGTGATTCTTCTGAAAAAGTACAGCAACCAGTTCTTATATAGGCTAGCAGATATAAAATAAGCCAGCCCTCCTTTATATCTACTCCTTGCTTTACACTATTTGTCTCTTCCTTAACTGACTTTTCTACATTAATTCCTATATGTTACTCAAATTCACAGAGGGTGACTATACAAGTAACTGTACAGGGCCATTCTCCAGTATGAAATTAATTGTCACAGAGTAGATTGTATCCATCAAAATGTTAGTCTCTGAGCCCAAAGACTGATGTGTTTGCATCCAGACTACCAATAAGGAGCACTCCTTGTCCTCTGCTGCCTCTCAAACTGTATGTGGAAGAGTACTGGCCAGTCTAGCCTGGGACTGATTATATAAATGAACAATGCAGATGATCTAGCACAATATGCAGTGAACACTCCTTGCACAATTGACCAACATGAACATGGTCATAGCTATTGCCCAATATTTTGAAGTCAGCAGTTCTGTTCCTTATCTCAGTGCACACAGATTCAATAACTAAAGTATATGAGTAGGTACATTTTCTTTTCTAGCCAAAAAAAGAAGAGATGAGTAAGAAACAGTTCTTTTCTCCCAGCCCTGTTAGTAAGGACCCTTATATTTATAGACATTTCCTTGCTTCTTCCTTCTCTGTGATCCCAGAGATATGCCACTGAAATCATTGCCTTGCATATTTTCCACAGGAAAACTAAGCCCAATAGCAAAGCTGTCACTGAAGAGAAGTGGAAAAACATTTTTCTGTCATGTGCTTTGAGGTTTTGTCCCCCAAGGGTTTTAACCACAGAGTAGACAATCATTTTTATTTAAAGCAAAACAAGTCATAATGCTTTATGAAAAAATTCTATCATGTTTTATTCAGCACTGCATAGCTAAATAATAAAGACATATATGGCAAAGCCTGATCAATTCAATATGATTAATGTAACCTAAATCCCAGAGATACTGCAACTGCACTGAAACAAATCCTGTAGGACATGGACAGGTAACCAGCTGACTTTTTTGCTTTGTCACACCTTTAACTTTCAAAATCTTTCTCAGGTAAAAGTTTTCTGTATCATGTTAGAGACCATCAACAAATGTGACTGAGCAGAAGAGCATGCTCTGGAAATCAGAGATGTCACAGAGTCCGACTTTCCAGCAATGGCATCTTCCTTTTCTACTGAGGAGGAGCCAATGTAAATGCCCCTGAGGAAGGCCTTAAGGCAGTTTGGCTGACATAGCAAGGTGCAATATTGAAGACTGAGGTTTGGGTAAGTGATGAGGTGTTGGAAGACTGGAGTTGTGAAGTAAAACAGCTGCAACATGCGCCCTGTCATCATCACTGTATGTGTTTCTGGGCATTTTAATTCAGACTGCCTCAGACTGAATGTCCACTACTCATTGAGCACATGTTTCACCTTAGCTCTTTTTTGGGAGAAACAGGTTTTGCACCCAATGGCCATGGCATGAGGAGGATCGACCTCAGAAGTGTGCTCCTGATCCATACCAAAATGCTTTTACAAATACTTGCCCACAATCTGCAGTTTCTAGAAGAAAGAGAAACAATAAAATATTTTAGTTCCTACAGAAGTAGGAATTTTAATCTTTAGAAGGCAGAACAAGACCTAGAACTTCAGTCTTTTGAGGTTTCCAAACTGGGCTGACCCCAAACCTAGAAAATAAAGAGCTCCAGTCTTTCATGGGTTACCTAGAAAACCACTTGATATGAAAATGGCAATGGGATGAGAATGCCAAGCACTTCCCATTACCCATTGCAGCGATACTGCAAGGTAAACAACATACATAGGATCTGTAATGAAAAGAACAGGCTAAAAGCAGCCTGGCAGCGCTTCAGGGAGCCATTCCAGTGGCCCACATCGCAGGCAGGCAGGATGGGAACCAGGGGCTGGGCACTAAATCCACAGAAATCAGGTGCTTCAACTCAATTAGGGCAAAGTTAGGTAGTCCACAAACCAGATATTCAAGAGCTGATGTCACATTTTAGGTGCTGTCCAAACATGGCTACAGAAAGGGGTTTTGAGGGGCCACCTGAATGCTCTGAGCTTTTTTTTTCCTTCCTATTTATAGCATGGTCCCCAAAACATCTCAGGGCATCTATTTGATCTCAGTTCTCTGGTATTTACTTCTTGAGCTCCCAACCGCTTTGATGGCAGTACTCCCTTTCTGTTCAAACACATGAGCAATTCTTTGGGCATTTCAGTAAACCTTCCAGAGGTAATTAATATATAGTTGTCTCTGTAGCTTCCTCTTCTCCAAACTCAGAGTCAGTCCTTAAAATCCTCATGTGACTAGACAGCAAGAGGATGTGAACCTCTAATCACTTCCATGTGCACACTCCCACCTCCATGAGACCCCCAGCTACCAGTTTGTGATATCCTGCACTGCAGGCAAGAACACAATATCCTGGTGTAATAGAAAGCATACCATAAAAGAGCCCAGGGATATATAAGGATAAAGAGACCTGCATCCTGCCAGGTTTTTTCTGAAATGGGTCAGATTGGATAGGTTACTTCACATTCTCCATCATCCCATCTTCATAAGCAGCTCCCCAAACTTACAAGCTCCTCGTCATTTGATTTCATGCCTTACTTCCTTTCCCAGCCACTTCTGCAGAATGAGAGACCAATTCATTTAAAAAATGAGACCCAGTGCAAGAGCATTAGCTTTTCCAGACCTCCTTCCTTCCTCACCTCACAGCTTATTTGACTGTGAAACAACTGATGCTGCAGTTTTCAAAGAGGCAGGTGTGGACCACAATTTCTATTCCCAGTCTGTGGGAGTGGGAAAGCAACTTTGGCATAAATACATGTAATTTGATATTTTAAATATATTTTAAACCAGTTCCTTTTCCTTTAAGCCTAACTTCCTCTGAAGATAGAAATTTATCACCAGTGACTCAAGTTTCCTCAAGGTTTTATCAATTTAAACTTCAATAATTCTCTTCCTTCATGGGTTTATGCTACATTGCCTAGCCCTTGCTTATCCAGCCAGCACTTGCTCATGCAAACCAATACTTTGGCTTTTCTGGCTTATTTGCATGACTGCTTTTTCATTATGTGCCTTGCCCAATCTATTAATTTGAGATGAGGGTCTTGTGGGAATTAATAAGTCTGCAAATAGATGAGCTGTTTAAAATCTTGCCTGTTTTCTATAGGGTTGCACAATATAGAAATGCTTCTTCTATATGCAGCAGGTAAATGCCTGGACCTCCCAGCAATGGAACTACTGGAGACTGTTTTTCTACAAATGATTTTGCTTTCTCCCTTTGTTGACTGTCATCTGCAGTACACTCCTGTGCCCACCAATACCAGCTGGATTAGAGACAGCTGGTACGGAGTTGTACCCATGGCAATTGGCCACATGGGCTGATGGTGATACAACAGTTGCTGTAGGTGTAGCACCTCCTCTTTACCTACCACCTGATTTCACAAGGCTTGGGAGGTCCTCACTCTTCTGTGGCATTTGGTTAAAACTAGTTAACAGGGATGGGGATCAACAGATGGAATGACTGCATGAATCTTTCCTCCAAACTAAAAAATTGGAGGCTGGTAAGAAGCTGTGACTATGTGACTTGAAACAGTTGAAATGTGTCCTTGATATCCTTTCTCACAGGAATAATGATAGGTTTAAAGAGTGCAAATCTGTGACCTTATTTGAATTGGAGCACACTTCAATGTGTCTGAACAGTTCTCTCCAGGTTTTTTTGGTTAAGTTTAAAGAAACTATATCAGGACATCAGTGTGGTCCAAGGTTACCAGAGTTGTTATGGCTCATGGCAGAGGCATATGTGCTCCATGATTCTGATGTTTGTCATTCACAGATCTGCTCCTGACCTCTGTTTTTATCTCTGCATCTCACCCTGAAGCTAACATAAAGTGCAGCAGAAGCCACGTCTACTGGAGCAAGCCCACACAGAAGTCAGAGAGCTTCCTTGGAGAGTGGGCTGCTGGCTCATAAGGACTTCCCTCAGGAAAGGAAAACAAGCAGGTTGTGTTTGTTTTGCAGTTTCTCAAGAACCAGAAGATCAACTATAAGCAAACAAAAGTCTTATCTGAGTATGGAGAACGAAGTAAGGGGAAATAAGAATTACAATGAAAAGGTCTCAAAAACACAAATAGGAGCCTGTCACTGCCTTTCAGGGACACCTATGCAGCTTACTAGTGCAAAGAAGAAAAAAAGTCTGTCCCAAAGGAGGTAAATTTCTATGTGTGGCCTGAAAAATTAAATGCTGAAGTAGGAGCCAGAGCTTCAGAAGCTGGAAGTCCGTGTAAGACCAACATTCCCTAAAGGTAAAATGGGAATAACAAGTAGCACAAAAATTTAAACAATTTTTAAGAATAACAACTTAATAACCACATGGTGCTTTACATCTAGGGAGTCTTCAGGAATGCTAAATATTCTTAAAATCTTGACATTCCACAAGGATTTTGGTTTGGTATCTGCAAGGGGATGTTTTCTATTTCAGAGACCAATTGCACTCTCACTTCTGAAGTGAAGGTTATTCACTGAAAGGTGTCCAGGTTGATAACATACAGCATCGGCATTGTGCTCTGTTCAGTATTAATTACTGATGTGATTACAAGAGCAGTATAAATCAAGCCAGTCCAGCCAGGAGATCTTACCACAGGCTGGTTAAACTCTACATTAATATGAACATCTGACACTTCCTTTTCTAGAAGGGATTAAAACAAGGGGCGGCCACTTGTTTGTATGTATGGGTCAAGCTGGGGGGAACAGAGGCCATGAGCAGGAAACTCCATGGCTTGAAACAGTGTAAATTCTTCAACCCTCCCTTTTGCTTGTGATGTGGAACCCACTCAGACTTACTTGGAGCCCAGAGTGAAAGAAGGCAATAAAATCAGGTGGGATTTGGTGCATAGTGGTTGGTGTATGTGCCTCTAGGCAGTCCAAAGCACACAAAAAGTTCACTGCTCTTGGTAATCAGAGGGGAATGATGTATTTGCTTTCTTTCCATTTTAAAACAAAAATCCAGCCTGAGTATTTTAAATAGCAGCATTTCTCTAGGAAAGGCATTTGTTTACTTTAGTGCCTGTAAAATTAGTCAGAACAAGAGTATGGGAGATGGAAAGCCTTGTGTTATTCACAAAACAAGTATAACAAGTTCTGCAAGTTCTCTTCCAATGTTTCACCAATTCACTTTACTCAAAGCTGGCAGATTAGACTCCACAGTCAGCACAGGACAGAAATTTTCTTTATAGTTTCCGAATTAAATACTGCAGTGTCTTTATAAATCTGGGTCTAACACATATAACTACCTTCCACCCAAATAGCAATGGCTTTGCTAACAGGCACCAGTTTTGCTGGAGACAGGGCCAGGATATCGAGAAGCTTGCTCTGCTGACACTTGGCCCAGAAGAGCAGAAGTCACTGGCCATCTCCTGCAGGCCCCATAGCCCATACTGCAAGAACCTTATTTTACCAAAGCATATTTGACCCTCAGTGCCCAGCTTTGCTGGGAAGGACAGTTCCCTTGGATGTGGTGATGTATGTGAGCAATTCATAAAAGAGGAGCTCAAGTTCATTAAGGGTTGTTAAATACTGGGACACAAACACAATTATTGATTCAGGAAAGGTACAACACCACAGCAGCAATTGGGATTGTTTGGGATGGAGAAAGAGAAGTGTCATGGAAACATTGATTTTAGTTTGACACATTACAGCCTCTCTCCCTTTAATTAAGCAAGCAGAAATGGAAGTCCTTAGGAACTGTTCTCCAGCTTTTAAGGCGTTTGCGTATACAGAACACCTCTTCTTCCCCTGGGAGTGAACAGCTTTTATCCACCACCACTGGAGCTATTTCTAAATATCAGAGAAGGCTTTTCCAGAGTCAGCTCATGAGCTGCTCTCTCCCTGAGCTCATGGAATGGGACACATATTCTGTCCAGCTACTAAAAATACTTTTGGAGTGTTGGATGTATAGGGACTGACAGATCTCTGGGGTATGCATAGAGGTGGGTGATCATTCGGGTTGAGTTCCCCTGATTTGGCTCTGATACCAGGCTGCTGCCCATGTGTTTCTGGCCATTGACTTTATTCCCACATGACACAAGCCTACTACCCAGGATCTATGTGGGATCACATCAATCCAGAGGTATAGGAGGGGAAGAGACCTTAATATTTGTCCCTAATGCTACAAGGAAAGGCTCTAAAGCTTGACCATATGTTAAGCAATGCTTCATTACACTAGGAGCTTCCCTGATCTCCAAGGCATTACTCATAGAGGAGGCACCTGCTCACCATGACTACAGGCTTTGGAATCCTGCCTCTAGTGTAGAACACTATGGTAGCAACACTGAATATGTAAATCTCTTTGTACCATATGTGCATAACATTAGGAAAACACTGCATAACAAAGAGCAAAATAAGGAAAGCATGTTCAACACCTCACTCTACATTCAAGCTGCTGATTTGCAGAGCCAAGGGACAGGCTCTTGATCTTATGTTCCAACAAATTGCAGGAACAAGATGCTGACAAGTTATCCAAGGAATGTGGAGAACTTATTGAACCTGTCCATAAGTCCATCCATGTGCAGAGGCATTGCAATTTTGGACAGCACTAAGAAAAGAGACCAGCCTCTACTGGCACATATACAGCTTCCACAGAAGCAAGAGAAGTCTCACAAAAGATGAGGATACTCAGGATCATGAACACTTGTGGCTTGACCTTCCTTAATCTCAAGCAGCAGATTCCTCAGAATAATTTACAATGACAGAGAAGGAAAGATGACAGCATTTGATCTTTTGCTTTGCTGTGGAAAAGCAGAGCATATGGCAATAAATAAAGCACATTTTCCACTCTGCTTGTCTGCTAGTACCACTATAAGAAATCAAATTCATCAAATTATAGCCTCGTGAATCATATATTTAACTGACTTTGCAAGGAGAGTCAGAAGGGGAAGGAGAAGAAATGGAGTTTGTTTCAAGCTTGTCAGTCCTCATGACATAAAAAAATAAAAAGAGGAAAAAATCTCTTTTTAGTTATTTTGCTGTAACAGAATGATGTTCAATGACTACACAGCAATGACACAAGCGTTAAAATTATCTCATGTCATATATCACAAAAATACACATAAGTTCTTTGACTGCTTTACTTTCAAATATGACTTGCAATCCACAATCTACAATGAGATGTGAGAATGTGGTTAAGAGTTGAGAAATGAATAAAAAACCCCAAATGTGTTATTCTAATGAACAAATTCTGCAGTCTTCACCGTATTATCTCACTAACTCCACTTGAAATTAAATAACATCCAGTCTGAATATCTGCTCAGTTTCTGTCCTACACAAAGGTGTCAACAAGAGGGCACAAGCTGATTTTTATGATGTGAATCAAGTCTGGTGGAAACTATTACTTCTTAAGTTTCAGCAGTGGGTTGGCCTGATAGATAGTAGAAAAAAAAGACTATCCCTGCCCTAGGGGGTTGTAGTCTAAAAAAAGACCAAAGGAAAGTATTTGTCTCTTGCAAAGTGATTTATTCAATTGGTTCTCTGAGTTTATAGTCTACTTTGAAGGTGGGCACATTTGTCATGTAAATTCTAGTTTCCGTGAGAATCACAGAATAAACCATGCCGATGTATGCTGATTCCAGAAATTGTGTTTGGTTAAAAAATAATAAAAAAAATATGTATCCTGTCTGTTCAGACATTTTGAAGTTGAAATGATTAAATTTATTGCTTAAGAATAAATTTTATTTCTAGACTTCTTTGAATAATGTGGCTAAATAGAACATCTTAAGGACAAAATGTGTTGCTTCCAGAAATGATTCTTTCTACATTTTTGTTTTAGAGGAAAAATTCTGGGGAAAAAAACTGCTCTGAAGGAAAAAAATATTCCAAATCTGAAAACTGCCGAACAGCTTGCTGTTCAGTAAACTCTGTCACAAGAAACAAGACTAATAATTTCAAGAAAGAGCGATCATTGTGAACAAACCCACAGCAAAGCAAAGGGCTGGACTAATTGTTGGATCAGGTAATCTGCAGGACTGATTTAGTGTTTGAGATCATCACTGGGTCCCTGACCACCCCCTTTGGTCACTGGAAATGAATGCAGCTGGACTTGTCTGGTCACTTTGTCAGACATTTGCTGAAGGAGGCCCTGAGTGCTCTTGTTAGCAGTTGGTTGCTGTTCAGGCTTAAGTCAATGTAAATTGCCCCTAAGCTTAAGTCTTGCTGTCAGTAACACCAGAAGTAGTAAAGGTCTTATATAAAGAAATAGAATTTCCTCTCCTTTGCCACAGGGCTTTCTGAAGCACAACAGCATGAATGCATGTTAGATAATCTACAATTCAGAATGCTTTCTACACAGAAGAGGCAAAAAAAGTAACACAGCTTAGTAGAGACTGCAGGCTTTGTGTCAGAAATTTCATGCTCCAGTGCATGTCTCTGCTCTGCATCCTTCAGCAAACGGCATAACCTCTGACCCTGCACTTTGCTGTCCTTTAGATAATGATATCTACCCTGATTTTAAAATATGTTTTTAAATATACATGTGAGATAGGTTGGATCATTACAGAGCAAGCACACAAACATATATACTCACACCCAGACAAGCCATAGTGATACATAAAATGCAGACACTCCCATGCAGAGAAATGTACTGATGACCTTAGGCTAATTACTGGAGTCTGGGTGGTACTGCTGGCATTTGCAGAGCACACACTCAAATAGCTGTGAAGGTCTGTGCAGGCAGCCAGAGAGCCCTTTTGCATGAGGCTGGCTAGCCTGGATGTTCCCAGGCATGCTGAGCCATTTGGGGTGGCTGGCAGCTGCTGGGGTGCTGCCAGGCAGGCAGCTCTGCTAGCTCTTCTCTAGCCTCAGAGGGCAGAGCTTATACTCACAAGCAAGAAAAGGAGAACAGTTCCCACTTTCTAGAAAGCTGGGGGTTTTATTTACCTATTTATCAAAGCTCCTATTTCATTTAAAGTCCATCTGGATTTATCAGGAGCCTTGCTAGATTAAATGTGGTGCAGCAGAAGTGTCTCTCATTCAACGCTCTCCACAGTGGCGAAGGGCCTGGCCTCTCCTGTGTAGTTTAAAATTGCTCTGTTTGGAAGTGTGGAAAGGAAAAGCCTTGGGAGGAGCAAGAAAAGAAAAGGAAAATCAGTTGTGGAGAATTTCTAGCTCCTCAATTTTAAGTGCAATATTGAAGCAATCAGAAATAGTTCATTCTAGATGGGCCCATGCTTTGTAATTTTGAACTTCCAGAGCCCTCCCACAGGATATCAGGTTATTAATATTATTTACCATAAACAAATTTCACAGGTACATCATATTTTCAGTACACAGCACTGCAATCCAAGCAATAGCTCCTTCACTGTCTGTCAGCTTCAAGTTTTACTGCAGCTCATGTGTGGTTCACAACTGAGTCTTGTTTCAAGTATTGTTTGCTAGATCACCTACAAACTTGTGAAGTGAAACTGTTGTTCCGTAAAGGAGAAAGCTCTAGCGATGCTCCTGCTCTCTATGAAGGGAGCCTTCCCTCCAAACTCCTTCCAGGGTTCCTGTCCAATCTGGAGCAGGGTGTTTCAAGCTGTCCTTGCCAAGCCCATTAGCATAGGCTGAACAGCAGCAGTCAAATTACTGCATCTGCAATGGTCTGGTTAGAATAATAAGCTGAAATTTATTTCATCCCAGAAGGAAGAGGCTTACCACACATTGCTCCCTTTAATCTAAGATCTTGCCCAGATCCAGGTTCAGTCATGAGTATGTGAAACTTTGGATCCATCCTACCTCAGAAACAAGGCTCAAGTTCAGCAGTTATTCAGAAGCTGTTTATAGCAGTTCTGTACAATCAAACCAAAACCAAAAGCATGCAAAGATCAATGCCTGAACTTAAGCACCTCAGCATGCTTTTGGTTGCTCCATAACCAAACAAATGAGTCTAATGTCTCATTGTGTGTATTCAAACAGGAAACTACTCTGCAAGCTCCCAGGTTGCATTTGACCCTGAATAAAACTGCTTTATCAGGCGATGTCATCCTAGGTGTACTTATAGGAGACTTAAAGTGTTTCATATGCAGTCAAATAATTTTATCACCCTTGACTTGCTTTATTGCTTTGTCTTTCAACACAGACATTATGGAATCTTCCTAAGTTTCTGCCCCAGCAGCATCTCGCTCCCTGCTACTACTAACCCTTCAGGCACTGCTTCCAGTTTGGTGACTGCTAGTTCCCAAATATGAAAGATTCTTTTAACCTGGCTTCTGAGATGAAACAGTCTTGTTGGATACTTGACAGTCCTCTGAGGGAGAGATAAATGTTCTGTAGTGAAAGAGCTTTCCACTGAACTTCTCATCCTCTTCAAACCAAGGAAAAGAAAAATAAATAGATTTAAATAATGTATTAGATTAATAAAGGATTCCTACATATTTCTTTAATGAAACAGATTTATAGGAAATTAGGTTTCTTTAGTTCATCTTTCTTGGAACTACTCCTTTTCCTACTGTCAAGATAGTAATGAATTTTATAGATTTGTCAGAATTGCTCAACAAGTGTTTGTAATAGTTAAGACACATTCCACTTCCAAATGCTCTTTGAGGCAAAGGCTGCTCTTCATTTTTGATGCTCAATATTTGGCCAGTATGACTCAGCATGGGATTATGATTTCTATTCCCTGAATGGATGACTCAGTCTGTTCATACAAGAGCAGTGTATGAGTGAGCCCACAGCACACTGCATGCAGAAAAAGATAAGAAAAAATCCTCTAAGAGTCTGCTTTAGACATTTTGAACATGCTCTGTAGATATTATTGGCTTTTTCTATATAGTAAATATAGAATTCTATATAGGAATATATAGGAATATAAATAGTCATGATTTTAAGGGAAAAAAATAATCAAATTCACCAACAGTTCTTATGCTCATCTTGGCTCAAAATAATTTCCTGTTCTTTTGGATTTTGGGGCTGGTTTGGTTTTTTGTGGGTTTTTTTGTGGTTTGTTTTGGTTTTGGCAAATGCATTTAATGAATAGATTAGCATTTGTGTCTGGAGAAATAAAACTCCCCTCAAACATTCCTGTCTACAAACATGATAACTAGTTGAGTTGTTTGATGCACTCTTGGAAGAAATCAGATGGTGACCATGGTACAAAGAGCATAAGGAGACAGTTCACACACACTATCTTGCAAAAAGTCACGTAAAATGGACTTAGCAAACAAAAGCAAACATTCCCAAATGACATCAGACCCAGTGCTAAGACGACAAACTTGAAGAGCTGAGATGACTGCAGTGACCCTCAGTGTACAGAGACTTTCCCCACTAAATATCTTGACAGAGGACTCACTCTTACAACAGCTCATATGGGGCTTGCTGCCTTTATGGAACACTCAAGAAAGCTTAACCATTCCCCAGTTTCTTAGTCCAGAAGCAATAGATGGTTATGGAAGCATGGCTTTAAGTCTGTAGAAATGCTTGACAGATATCTGCTGTATTTTAATATTTTGGTTGTATAGATGCTGGAAAATGAAGATACACACAAGAAAAAAAGGACTAAAGCAGATATGTTTTTCCAGTCCAATGTGACTGTTATTAGGAGATCTTAATTTTACTCTGTTCAATGCCTAGATATAGCCAGAGACCAGGGAAAAAGCCATCTGAGGAAGAAAACAAACAAAAGACAGGCTGCCTTGAGTCAAAGCCCGTGTCTCACAAACTTGCAGTAGCCTGCAGCATGCCTTGACCACAGCACTCAGACACACCAGGCAAAGAGCCCAGTGGCAAAAGAATATGGCTAGCAGGCAAAACACTTGGGCAACTGAACACCAGTCATCCCACATTCCCATTGTGGGCAAATTATTGTAGCTCATATTTGCCAAAGTTTATGGGTGCCATGAGGTTCCAGTTGTCTATATGGAATTGGCCTCTTGCCTTCCCAGAGCAAAATGTACCCATCTGCAGGGCCAGACATTATTGCTTACCTCACAAGACTTTTGGGAACTTTCAAGGATGCCACTTGAGACTTCTACCTGAAAAGTGAATCATTATAGTTCATTACCAGGCCTGAACTTTTAAATAACAAAATAGAAGTCTCAGTCACTTGATTAAAAGGCGAATACATACCAGCACAGACCAATAATTTGCTTCCAAGAATCCAAGGCATATGATTTAGGAATAAAGACTGTTTATGACTCCTGCACAGGACTTGCCAATAGCCATACCCACCTCATCGAAGAGTCCTTACCTGGCTTCTTGCTGAAAGGATTGTGGCAAGGCAGGCACTTTTGTTGAGTGTTGGTGGTCTTGCTCTGAGCTGTACAGTTCTGGGACAACAAAGGTACTTGCCTATTATGGCTTCTTCAGGAAGTCCAGCTTGAGAAAGGACAGCAGGCAAATGAAGTGCTGAGGTGTTCTGGGGGCTGAATCACCGCCTGTGAGACCCAAGAGAATTTTTCTTCTCCATGTGAGGAATTGAGCTCTGCAGAAACACCTGTCAGTTGCATGGCTATTCAAAAATACTAATTAAAGCGGTACAAAGCACTAAAACTTTCACATTCAATCCAAAACTACAGCTCAACTGAGATGAGTGACTCTCCAAGGGTACAAATTGTCTCAAGACAGTCTGTAGCATATGAAGACAGAATCCAGCTCCTAATCAATCTTTTTTTAGGTTGGCTATGCCAAATTTTCTTTAGGGACGTTTGATCTCTAGAGCATTATTTCCTTACCTTTCCTGCAACCTTGAAGTTTTTCAGGGCTGTTCAGTACTCCAGGGTCATGAAGCTCTTCTCTGAGGGCATCACCTGATAAGGGAATGATTTGTTTTCTATTTTGCTGTCTGGCATCCTTCTGTGAAGCCTGTCTGACTCTGACGCATGGTGTCAAGGTTGTGCTTTTGTTAATCATTGGACTGGTCATGTTTTACTTACTACATGTGTATAAATAATAGTTTGGACAACAATCATTCTAGTGGAAAACCTGTGGTATTTTGTATCTTTCATGAATCCTCTGCCTTGGTTTAACAGAGAATTCCAATCTACATATTTTAAGGAAACTGTCATGCTCATTGGTGCTGCTTGAAAACTTTAAAAATTATTACTGAAATGACTGGCAAATAAATAAATGAGCAAGAAGTAAAAGAACCCATAAAAGATGGTGATCTGTAGATGCAACATCAGAAGGCAAAGAAGCAAAATTGTATTTATTAAGATGACCTCATTACTAAAACCAATCACACTATTTTTGAGTGACAGAGTTTTGATTGTTTGTGGCTTGCAATACCAGATACAAATATACATGAGCAAACACAGGGACGAAGGGGAGGAGGGAAAGCTACTACAGTGCCTCATCCCTGGGACCTGGGGATGCTCCCTGTCATCTTCCACACAGAGGTTTTTTCACATCCTGCACAGAGTTAATTAAGTTGTAGGACAATTACCAGTAACGTTTTGTAGATGCCTCTATGCTATTTCTTTCTCTGGTTCTCTGTGAAGGCCAGGTTTGGAGTACAGGCCATGCCAAGGTTCCCCGCAGAATATCACTGTACCATTGCTCATTTCAGTCAGTCCAAAGCATGGAGTCAGATTGCACAGTTCAAAGCAGCTTTTCTGCAAGAAAAAATGCAATCTGTGGCCATTTAGCCCTTGGCAATTTTCTACCACAGTACAGTAAAACTTTTTCTATTAGCAGTTATTTGTACCAACATCTGTTGGGCATCTTTATACTTGCAGCATTAATGAATGCCATCAGAATACACACAGCTTTATAAGCCTGTGGAGTTTATGATATGGTTGGGAGCTGGGAAAAATGCTTTGTCTGTGCCTTGCCAACTCTGTGGCAGCATAAAACAGAAGCCAGACATCAAAACATTGAGAGAATGCAAAACAGACTTGACAATATTTCACACTTGCCAGAGACTTACTCAAATCTGGAGAGGCAAATATATTTATACCTGCTTTCAGAAGTGCCTACACTGAACTGAATTGTGCACAAGTACTTAGTGCTTTCAATACTTAAACTTTAAAGGAAAGAAATAGCTCCATAGATATAATTCCGAACTAGACACTGCATTTTTGCTGTTGTGAGTAATTATTTCAATATCTACCAAGTATTGTACATGTCACAATTAATTTAAATAGCTGATTCTTGCCACCTACAACCTAACCTCCATAATTTACAGTTACATCAGACAGGATTTCCAACTAATTCCTACATCACTGAAGCATATTGAATACTGGGCAGGAATTCCCTGATGAGGAGAAACTCACCCAAAAATAGCCTTATGGTGAAGCAAAACTTGAGCATGGGGAGCAGCATCTTACCCTAATCTACCATCCATATAGTGTCTCTGTAGCAGTGGGGAATTCTGTAACCCTGTTGTGACCATTATGACCATGTAGGGGTCAGAGGAACAGCCACAGCATCTTGTTCCATGTGAAACAAGGAGCAGAGACAAATGTAGCTTATGATTATCTGCAGGGTGCTGTTTGGGACAAACCAAACAAAAAGCCTGGCCATGGTCTGATGGTTGTTTTGAACGGATTTCTCCTCTTTTGAAAGAAAACACTGCAGAACAACTTCTTGTCCTCTACACTCAGGACAATACTGCACCAAGTAGGTTTAAAAATGGAATTCCACCATCAGCCTGGAATAAGCTGTGATGTATTTCTGCAAGGAGAATAAAAACAATTCTACTATTTTTAAAGAAGTATACCTTGAATTATGCCCAGTGCTCAGTACAGCTGTGTGTGTATACTGTATTACACGCATACTCACACTTCAAAAATATCTTAGTGACCTGTGTATATTTTTGAGGTGGTTTTTTTTGTCGTCACCTTTTGCTCTGCTTATAATTTTCCCTCTCTGTGTATACCCATGTTCAGATGTCATTGAACCACCAGGTGTCCAAACTTTAGTGACTCCCTTGCTATTTGAGGAAAATACTATTTTTCATATAGCCCTACTATACCTCATGCTACTTGCAGCTTGGTTTCCTAAGGCTATCAGGTTACTATAATTGTGCATACCTTTGATCCTTCTGGCCTGCCAGTCCTATGTGACAAACACATGGCAGCTTCAGGAATTTTCAGTTCCTCCAGCATGGAAAACAGGCCAGCAGAGAGAGAAGAAAATGCCCATCAACTCCCCCACTGAGAAGGCTACAGCATGGTTGCCCTAGATGGGTGCAAAGAGTGAAAACGGGGATTTTCCATCTAATGAGATAGCAGATAACACACTGCAAGATAAAACTATAGGAAACCAGATTCCACCACCTCCACAGCTCTCATATGACTTGGGCACCACCTAGATATGGGTTAAGGTTTAAGTTGCCTCTTGAGATGTGGCCACTGCCATTTCCTTATTCAGAAGACCCCTAACTCAATTTTTACATCACCAAAGTGTCTATTGAACATTCAAGAAAAGTTCCCTGTACCCCTGAAGTTGTGGAGCCCTTCTGTAGACACAAACGCCATCATGGTTTACAGATTAATCTCTGATGGTACATGCCATTTTCTTTCCCTTTTTTTTTTCTTAATTTAAGGTGCTCTGTAATTTGCTACCTATGCAATGACTGACAATTACAACACAGCATGTTCCAAACTATGGCTGTGAATTCAGAGGTAAAGGAGGAGAAAAGAGAGCTCCTTGACTCAGTCTGCCTTAGGTGATGAGAGCTATTAATAGCTTAGATCTACAAATAGCTCACCTGGGGGTCTCAACTCTTTCTGCAGTCCAGGGAATTGACTACATTATCAAGGCTACAGAGGCCCTGCATATAAGTCAGTGAAACATAATTTTTTCCAATTCTCTAATCAGCTTGTAACAGCACACCTTCTTTTGTGCTTCTCCACCCGTGGTCAGAGGCCACGTTGTCTGTTCATCAGCAGAGCTGATCCATCAGCAGGCAGAAAAAGCTGGGAAAAGAGCATCCAAGTCCCGCCAACTCATCAAGCTGCATTACTTTCTCATACCCAATTGGCTGCAAATTGCTCTTTCTAAAATGATGATTAGAGTTGGCAAGATTAGCCAACATTAGCAAATGTAGCCTTCCATACTGCTCATTTTCTTCATGGGAATGCCTTGTTCCTATAATAGCAGTGCCTTCATAAAGCCAGTAGGAAGTGTTCTGGGCTTTGTAAATCATAAGATATCTCAAATGGGAAGGGCCCCATAAGGATCATTCAGCCCAATTTCATGCTCCTCATAGGACTACCTAACACTACAATATATGACAGCATCTTCCAGACACTATTTGAACTCTGTCAGGTTTGGTGCCACAACCACTTCCCTGGGGACTCTGCTCCAGCATCCAACCATCTTCTCAGTGAAGAGGCTTTTCCTAATGTTCAGTCTGAATTTCCCCTGATGCAGCTTCATTCCATCTCCTCACGTGGTCTTGGTGGTCACCAGAGGGAGAAAGTCAGCACCTCCTTCCCCTTTGTCCCCTTGGGAAAGTCATAGATGCCAATGAGATCTCCACTCAGCCTTCTCTAAGCTGAACAAGCCCAGTGACAGCTGCTCACTTAACCTTGGCAACACCTCCAACCTTGGTGAGCCATCATCTTCATCAGTGTTTGCTCTGACTTCAGAGGCTTGTACCTATTGTACATGGGATGAGTGGAGATTAAATATTGCTTTATGATAAGAATAACTTGTGTTTTTTCTGAACAAGAGGCATGAAAGTTAGGTAACCAACCCACACACGAAATAACGTCTTACCCAAATTTCAAATGACTATTTCTGTCAAAGCCTCTGACCATGTCAGAGATCAGCAAGACGAAGGTTGCGTCACATTAGAGGATAAGCCAGAGCCCAAGCCTTATCCCAGTGCAAGAAATGCCATCACCACCTAGGGTGCCACCCCACAGGGCAGTAATAATATGGTTAAGTAACAATCCCTTACAGAACAAGCTAAAGGATCAAGTCCAGAGGACATTTCAGAGTCCAGTTACAAGGAGCAGGAGGCAGAGCTAGAGGTCCCACCAGGTGAACAGTCAGAGACAGCACTGAGTACAAGCATACCCATGATATAGGTCAGACAAGAACCAAAGGCTCAGAACTGTGCCTGAACTGATCTTCCCGGTCCACTGGCAGAGGGTGTGGGAGAGGCCCAGGTGAATCTGATCTGGGCTGTTAAGGCGTAATAGTGCCCTAACGGCACTGAGAAGAACTTAAAATAACCCATAGTCAGGTATCAGGAAAACAACTTTAGCTGTTCCCGCAGTGTCTTCTCTGTGTGTGTGTGTGTGTGTGTGTGTGTCTGTCTGTCTGTCCATCCAGGCCCTCAAAAGAAGCTTTCACAAAACCTTCTCTGATCCAAGACTAACAGTATGTGACCGAGTAATCACAGTGTGCACCTGCACCCAGGAAAAGCCACTACCAACACAACGGGTGGAGCTAACCTGGGAAAAAATGATTCACAGGTGATGGATCACCACCCAGCACTGGGAACCACCTGCAGGACAAAGGCAAATCTGTGGCTGATAAATGAAATTATGTTTGGTTTCTAGGTCAGCAAAGCAGGTTTATTGTGAAGATCAGCTAATTGATCAGCTCTTCATCTTGAAGATGATCCAGCCTGCACACTCAGGTTTGATTGCAGTAGAAAGAAGTATGGAAATGTGAGGCATGGGAGAACTGGAGGAAGAATGCATGGACATTACAGTGTCAGGACCTCTCCAGAGCTCATACCCACCCCAGGGAGACAGATAATAGTCCCAGGAACTGCAAAACACACAGAACCATCTAATTCCATGACAGCACAACCAGGGTGAAGTAACCATCAAAGAAATAAACCAAATTTGATTGCAGTATTACCTCCTAAACCATGGGTGCCCAACTGCAACATACCCATTAGTTGTCTAAAATGGGTTTACATATTGTACTTTGATACCATATCACAGAATCGCTAGGTTGGAAGTGACCTTCAATATCATCAAGTCCAATCCAGCCCTAACACCTCAACTAAACCATGACAGTGAGTGCCATATCCAGTCTTTCTTTAAACACACCCAGGGATGGTGACTGCCACCTCCCTGAGCAAACCATTTCAGTACTTTATCACCCTTTCTATAAAAAACTTTTTCCTAATATCCAACCTAAATTTCCTTTGAAAGACTCTGTTCTCTTGTTCTATCAGTTGCTGCCTGGAGAATGAGACCAAGCCCCACCTGGCTACAACCACCTTTCAGGAAGTTGTAGAGAATGATAAGGTCCCCTCTGAGTCTCCTTTTCTCGAGGCTAAACAACCCCAGCTTGTTCCTCACAGGGTTTGTGTTCCAAACCCCTCACCAGCCTCGTTGCCTCCTCTGGACGCGCTCAAGCATCTCAATGTCCTTCCCAAACTGAGGGGCCCAGAGCTGGATGCAATACTCAAGGTGTGCCCTCACCAGTGCCGAGTACATGGGAAGAATTACCTCCCTGCTTCTGCTGGCCACACCATTCCTGATCCAGGCCAGGATGCCTTTGGCCTTCTTGGCCACCAGGGCACACTGCTGGCTCATGTTCAGTTGCTGTCACCAGTGCCCTCAGGTCCATTTCTGCCTGGGCACTGTCCAGTCATGCTGTCCCCAGCCTATAGTGTTGCAGCTGGTTTTTGTGGCCAAAATGCAGGACTCGGGACTTGGACTTACTAAACTTCATCTTACTGGAGTCCGCCCATCCATCCAACTTTTCCAGGTCTCTCTGCAGAGCCCTCCTACTTTCCAACAGATTGACACACACTCCCAGCTTAGTGTTGTCTGCAAATTTACTAATGAATGACTCAATCCCCTCATCCATGTTGTCAATAAAAATACTGAACAGAACTGGCCCCAGAACAGACCCCTGAGGGACACCACTGGTGACTGGCTGCCAGCTGGATGTAGCACTGCTTACCACCACTCTCTGGGCCCGGCCATCCAGCCAGTTCCTAACCCAGCAAAGAGTGCTCCTGTCCAAGCCACAGGCTGCCAGCTTATCCAGGAGTGGGAGACAGTGTCAAAGGCCTTGCTGAAGTCCAAATAGACAACATCCACAGCCTTTCCTGCATCCACCAGGCAGGTCAACACAGAGTGAGAAATGGCACCTACTGAATACCTTCCACATCCTGAAGCATCACTACAAGATTCTTCTTAGAGTTTGAACATTAAAGCTATCAAAGGGTAAAATGGTGTTGCTGTGTGGTTAAAAGCCAGAGTAGGAATTAACCTTTTGGCAATATGATGTTCACTTGATGATAAAGGGGTTTTCTAACTCAGAACTTGGAATGACAAAACCATATATTTAAATGGACTTTATTTCCATTCCCACCCCCTCCCCCCCCCACCCCCCCCCCCACCCCCCCACCCCTAGTTAGCCTCTGTGTGGGAGCTTTGTTGATGCTATAGCTAATGGTACAAAAATATTTGTGTGAATGAAAACTGGAAAGGCAGATAAAAAAACTTTCCCATTTTATCTATTAAAAAATCTCTAAAAAGATGCCATATTGAAAAACTGCAGAAGAATTACCTTATTTTGTTTATATGGTGTGACACAGTGTCAGGTCATGCTGGCTTTGGCTGTAATCTTATCAACAGTATCTCATCCTTTAGGAATCTCTGCTACATTTACTGCTGGAGTACCTTTCTGGAAAAAGAGACGCTTGAGAAAGAAAAGCAGTTGTATAAGATGACCTAATAGTTGAATAATCTTTTCCCTTGAGGCAAAGCATGAAAAAACATGAAAGCTACCAAACAGGGTGATCAGAAATAACTGGAAATACATGTCCTGAAGGGTGGTACATGATAGATCCCAAGAGTCACTCAAAACCTCACTACCAGTTAGTTTTTCCCCCCTTTACTGTATTATCTTACACACACACACACACACACACACACACACACACACACACACACACACACACATTTACTAACGTAGTGCCAGGATCTACACAGATATGTACTGCTGATAGAAAATAAATGGCAGTATAGGAGCCCTAGAGATCCAAGAACTTTCCTATTCTTATGTGAGGGCATGTTGCTCAACTGAGACTCTCTCTTCAGGTATTTGCCATACATGTGTTGCACAAAGATACACACATTATATTCTACTTTATTGAACATGTATTTCCTAAAGTTTTCTTTGCAGAGCTAATTCAGCATAATGACAGTGAACTGTAAAAACCATCACTTAGGACAATATTAATATGCATTTTGTTTAATGAGGCCTTTTTAGCTCACTCCCAAGTAATAATTAGGCAAATCATCATTCATTAGGGAAGCTTGAGTAACATTGTAAGGACCCAATTTGCTTAAAGAATCTGAAGTTATTGCTGGGCACATGTCCAGTGTTTCTTCAGACTTGCAGAAGCATAGAAAGAGTATTTTTCCCCTGAAGTTACTTTTGAATTCTTCTGGTTTTTAGATGTGTATTTAAATACAGAAATTCACATGAACATAAATACCTGAGAAGTTACTTTCTTTATGAAAAGCAATAATGGGAAGTAGTCAAATGTATTTCCAAATGCATTGACTTCTGTGGCAGTTTAGAGACCTGCCAAAGACTAAAATTTGACTTTGAGTTCCCAGAAATGGTTATGGTTGAGAAATCTGAAACCATGTAATATTTGTGCATTCATTAAATGCACAAAGTAATAGAACTGCTGGTGTACAAAGTACTTTTGGACTATGCTGGTGAGACTGGCTGTCAGCCTTTTCAGAGAACAACCTTTCCTCTTTCCTTTCCTTGAACTTTAATGAAGAAAAAAAATACAAAATCCCCCAGAAAAGGTTGACTAGAATATAGTGTAGGGTTAGGGTAAGGGAAGTCAAATTCAGGCTTTTCTGAGGCAGATTAGCAGCAAGTGATCTTGGTAGTTTGGGGTGTCAGATGGCTTGTGCCAGTTATCAGAGACATTAGGGAGGGAGTCAGAGCATCCTGCAGCTAAACAATATTGCAGCAGGGAAACTGGCCGGCCTTAATGGGAGCAGGTGGGTAGGCGGACTTGGAGGTGTCTGTAGTGGGACACCTGTGCCAGGGGACCACTGCACCACACCTTAGTCAAAGAAACTACAAGGGTAGCTCTGGAGATCAGGACTTCACGCTGGCTGCTAGTGGCTTCTGAAACATCAGTGAGGGAAGGTAATTCGAGCTTTTAGGGAAAAGAGAAGATTTGTGACTCTAAGGAAAAGAGCAATGGAAGACAAAGGATAAATGGCACTGCAGTTGCCAGGATCACCAGTGAATCTGACAGCTCTCCAGTTTGGAAGTAAACAACTGACAATGTGCATTTATAGCCCAGAAAACAAACCTTGTCCTGGTCTGCAGCAACAGAAGCATGGCCAGCAGATCAAAGGAGGTGATTCTTCCCTTCTGCTCTGGTCTCTTAAGACCCCACCTGGAGTGCTGCATCTGGGGTCTTCAGCACAGGAAAGACATGGACCTGTTGGAATGAGTCCAGGGGAGGCCACAAAAATGATCAGAGGGTTGGAGCACGTCTCCTATAAATACAGGCTGAGAGAGTAGAGGCTGTTCAGCCTGGAGAAGTGAAGGCTTCATGAATACCTTATTGTGGCCTTTCAATACTTTAAAGGAGGCTTAGAAGAAAGATGGGGACAGATCTTTAGTAATAAGACCTGTTGTGATAAGAAAGAGGTAATAACTCAAGACTCTTATAAAATAGGTGTTTAAGTAATCTTGAAATAATTTAAAACTTGTCTGACTTGTGGTAAAATGTGAAGAGAATATAAGAGAGCAGTTCTACCCCTGCTTTGGCCCATGTTGGGGGTTGGATTTGTTTCCTTTTGCTTGTGGAATTTGGTGGGTTGCTAGGGAACTAATTGCTGGGTGCTTATGGGTGCTTGACCAAGGCAGGGAAAGGACAGGGTGGGGGGCAGTTGCTCTCTCTTGCTCAGGGCATCAGGGAGGGCAGGTCTGGCTGCTGCTGCGGGAGGATTCTCCTTTGTCTCCATTGGCTCCAGTCCTGAGAAAGTCTACCATCATCGGCTCCTGAGCTCTAGAACAGTTGAGTCCATCTTCTCCTGCCTGCCCTGTTGGGCCAACTCTGTCCTCCCACTGCTGTTTGCTCGGTGCTGCTTTGCAGCACTGTGTCTCCTCCCCTGCTGGGACATCCCTGCCGCTCCAGCCACCACTGCAGAGCTTTCTGACCTCACCCACCGGCCCGGGATTTTTCCACTGTTCCAGCCTGGTGCTCTCGAGCGAGATCAGACTGCCCCGAGCATTGTGAGAACAAAGCCCCTATAGGTCTTGCCTGGTTCTGTTTAGTATTATGGCTATAATTGTTATTGTTTGTTTGCATTGTTAAAAATACTAGTAAAGAACTGTTATCCCTATCGCCATAACTCTGCTTGAAAGCCCCTTTAATTTCCTAAATTATAGTAATTTGGAGGGAGGGGATCTGAATTCACATTTCCTAAGGAGGCCCTGCCCCCTCCTTAGCAGATACCTGTCTTTCAAATCAAGACAGCCCACCATGAGATGCTTTAAAGGAGATTATTCTTCCATGTGTAAAGAGAAAGCTCTCAAAATAAGTCTTTAACTTGTCTCAAAGGTGTTTGAAAAAACTGGGCACACCAGACCCAAGAGTAGCCTGAGCAAGGAGACCTGCACCCAAGCATAGCACATCCTCATAGAGGCTCAGAAATGCTGTCAAATGCTCTTACATCTGGCTGGCAGAAGGTTATCTCCAGTCTGAGGTACAGACAGTGATATTACCCTGGCTTGTGAAATGTCTAAGACAGAGAGGCTCAGACAAAGACTGAAGTGAATGTTACAGACATGTTTCCTAAGAAACGAGTGTAAGAAGTCCCAGGAGCAAACCTGAGCAGCTGTTTTCTACTGCAATCATCTGTCCCCAAGGTTTGGGGTAGGGGTATCCCCCACAAACTGGTAAGTATTAGGCTGCACTAATTTTGATTCCTTTCACTCTGTACTGTGCTCCTAAACTATCTCATCTGGTCTTGTACCCTTAACTATTTTGTCACATCCCCATGCCATTTATCAGGGCATGAACCAAATGCCCTGAGATGGACTACACGCTCTGGAGGAACACAATGTAGTCCTGACACTAGTTCGTTCTCTCTGAACATAAAAAAATGACAGCTTGCAGTCAGGAGGGCATTGTATGCTCTGCTGACTGTGAATTTGGATGTCTCTCTACATCTGCACCTGCAGGCTTGCCTTAAACAGGCATAGGTACAAGAGTTTCCCTTTGGAAAGACGACATGCAAAGTTGCAGAGAGCTGAAGAGTTACAACTCTTCATCAGTTCTGACTCTGTCCTCTCAGAAGGCAGATGCACTTCCTGCACCTTTGGGGATTCCTCTCCAATGAAAAGACATCAGAGTTGCCAATTCAGCCCCATGGTTTCTAAAAAAAATTAAAGGAATTATTTCCCAATTTTCTCTTCTACATTCCTCATGCCCTGCATCAAATGCAACACCTTCAAATGGCAACAAGTCATAGGAGACACTGTCAATCTTCCTGTTCTAAATGGGGAGAACTACTTCTTTAATGATCACCAGAGTGGGACCAAGACCAGTTCTTTCCTAATTTATTTGTGACTGAGCACAGCACTCAGAAAATATATGTTGTGATGCCTGGTGCATTCCTGTGTGAGGTATATCAACTCCCAGTAACGTGGCAATAGCTGTACTCAAAGATTGCAATGTATGTGCTCTGAATTGTACTGTTATGAACACACTCACACATGTAAATATGTTGCATTGTTTTTGTGATCATAATCAAGATATCTGTGCAAAGTAGATGTTAATCTCACATTTCAGGCACTGGGGCAGAACTTCCATTGCAAAAACTGATCAGTTGGGTGTTGCATTGGGTTGCCAGGTCCCCAAAAGACTGCAGCTCAAACAGTTGGCACCTCAGAAACATCCTTTTCTTGTGTTTGCTTCCCCCTTTTGTGCACTGCTGCCTGCATATGTGTTTACATGCACAGAGCATGTCCTTTGTAAGCAAACACTGGGAAAAAGAACAGATCCATGACATGGGTACATACATGTAAGCGCAGAGGAAATCTTCTCTTCTTTGTTTTAGAAAAGCAAGTATTAGAGCCACTTGTTTCCTTTGGACTCTAACCAGTAAAGTACATTTCTAAAGAAGCAAAAGTACTGAAGGAATTTCTAATTGGTGGCATGGATAGTAACACATTTTAGATCTTTCTATTACTTATGCAAGAAACTCTGATGATGTTCTCCTAAATACATGAATTTGAAAAATGGTAAAGAATGCTTTATGGATCATTCCATAATTTCTGTAATTTTTAAATGAAGATAGCTTTTTTTACTTATTGAGGTTTTTTTCTCCTCATATATACAGGTTTCTGAAATATTTTACTAAAATTTGTACACGTCCTCTTTAGCAGAAAAACTGACTGTTTTAAATACATCTGCTGGCAAACCTTTAAGAGATGAAAAGTCAGTAATTTTTAGAATTTATTAGACCTGAGTGAAAAATATTCCCTTGAGGGGATTTTTGTTGTTGTTGTTGTTTGGGGGTTTTTTTGTTTGTTTGTTTGTTTTGGTTTTGTTTTGTTTGTTTGTTTGTTTGGGGGTTTTTTTGGTTTTTTGGTTTTTTTTTAATGGGACAACTAGGACCATACAAACACACATGAACTTAATTATATGCTTAACCCTTTGCAAAACAAAAGCCTTCAAATTCTGCCTGTGAAAGCATGAGAATCCCATACAATTCATTTTTCTATACATGCATATATACTCACCAGAAGCTTTGGCTCATCCTCCTTACAAGAAATTAGTTATTTGAGCCTTTTGATGAAATGATCTGTGGAAGGTCAGTGCTCCAGAAACACAAAGCTTTAATAGATAATTAATTGTATCTTTTGGGTAAGTGACAAAGTGATGGATGGAGTTATCACAAATTACATTCTCTTCAAGTGAAAACACCATATTTCAGGTACAGTAAGCAGCATCAATTTGGCCAAGTGACAGTTAAGTGATTTTATAATAAAGAAGTTGATACAGGCAAAGTCCCAAAAAGTACTGAGCTTTCATTTGTCTTTTGGGAGGACAGTGCAGAGACCAAATGCTTGAGGAGCTAAGCCTTAAAATATAATCAGGTCAGAGATATTGTATTGAATATTTCTGGTGCAAATCAAAGGGAATTGTAAAGAGATCAATTAATTCTTTTGTCCCAGCATGATGCCTATTCTCACATAAACACAGTCTGGTGGAGTGGTGTTTGTTACACTAAGGTGGTATCTTTTAATCACTGGTTCACAGCCACTGCTCAGGATGAACAGGAAAGCCCATGAAACATGGATTATTTTGTATGAAATGGTAGTTAAACTCTTGTAGAAGGTCTGTGCTACGTAGAGAACCTGTCCTCTCATCTTTGAGGTTGTGGCTTCATGCTTGCTACCACCACAGCTCTGCTAAGCTCTTCACGCCGGGCTGCACAATGCTGTATTTCAGGAAGGCTCATTCTGCCTTAAAAAGATGCAAATTAGTTAATCAGCACTGTAGGTTGGACAGCTACTTATAAACTTCTTTGCATGCTCTTTGGCTGTCTTGCACTGTCCACATGAGACAGACAGATCTATGATAAAAAAAATAAGATCAAAGACATCGCTGTTGAGTGAACTAAAGCTGGAGTGTCAAAAGGAGTCTGGGGTGGGAGGAAGGCTGCAAGAGCTGTATCCTCAGCTGCTGTCATGTCACTGAGCCTGAAAAGAAAGCCTAGTCCTCTTACAGCCCTTTGTATAGGCAAACTGTAGCTGCCAGCTTTAAATACCAAGGATTTATTTTAACTGGCTCTCCCTTATTATAGGTTCTGTGAAGTAACAGGCTCTAATGGAATCCCTGAAAGAAACTCCAAAGGGAGAAAAATTCCAGCATATTTTTGCTTGTATTCACAGACAAAGGCAGAGACCAAGCAGCCCATATGGTCAAACTTTGACACCTCTCATCCATCAAACTGGTTAGTCCCGCTAGTATTTCATATACAAATCAGAATAACCACAGGCTGGGCAGACATGAACCTTCCTGCCCAGGAATGTTTGTGCTGCAGAGGAATAAATCCTGGCAGTGGGCAAGAAGATTTGGATAACAAAGAGAAGTTGGAGATGTGAGGCTGCACTTGTCATTTTAAGAGTTGGGTGTTTTCAAGAGGGTCTGAGAAGAAACAATGGTCAAACACCTTTCAGAATGCACAGCTCTACTGCCAGCCCTGGTTTGCACCACTATAACCAAGAACAGCCTTCTAATTTTACATGCTGAGGAGTGCAACAGAAAGCTTCCCTTGTCCTCACTGAAAGTTAAACAAGACCAGCAGAAAGATCTGTCTGTTTCCAAATGAGATGGGCTTTCTGTGTTACTTGTCATCACACGTAAGATGATGTAAATAACAGAATTAGTAGTAAATAACAGAATTACTAAGAACTTTTGCAATTATGATACTATCTTTTACCTGAAATTTCTTAGAGGCCTCAAGCTCTCAACTTACTTTCTGGTGTAGAAGAGTTACAGTCAGTCCACATATTTTGATGTAGTTCATCAAGATAGAAACTGCCTTTTTTTTTTTTTTTTGTTGTGTTCCAAACCTAAGATTATAATCAAACACAGGTGGAAATAAGTTCTAATTAATTGGTTTGAGGTGCCTTCATTTAGTAGTTTGCATGGTATATCCAAATAATGGAGTACCTAAGTTTTTCCAGGAATTGAGAAATTAGAATGAAGTCAGAGTTAAAACTGTACAACAAAATGCTACCTAGACTTTTCTTTTGGACTAGATAACCTCCAGAAGTCTGTTTCAGTTTAAATCATCCTATGCTAATGATTTGTCCCATGAGGTTTATTTTGTGCTTCCATGCACATTCAAAACAGAGATGAAGAATCTGTATTTTAGGTTTACTCATGTCCTTCAGTTCCTTACCCCAAAACCTCTGTCAAAACTAGCAAAACTCTTGATGGAGTGAAATTCTTCTCAAGGTGAGTAAGAGTGCCACAGGATCTGAGCTCTGCTGTTAAGATTCAGTTGTGGATATTTGTGCACTGCTCTACACAAACACTCTGTGTTTGGAGGTTGGCAAGATGAAAGCAGGTGTCTTACCTTTACTCTATGACTTAATGCATTCCTTCCCCAAAGAATCAAGTCCAGTTTGCCATGAGTTTGTTATGACTATGAGCCATGACATCAGCAGAGAGACATCTTTTTGTTTTGATCCAAAATATGTGGAAATTGATTGGAAAACGTACTCACTTTCAAAAGTATTCTGTTTTTTGTTCCTATGTAATATAAATAATATTCTATTCTGTTCTATTCAAGTATCACACTTGTGGCATACAATCATTAGGACATCCACTGCTCTTTTGGCTGTACAAGAAGAACACAACACTTTGGCAGTCATTTAATGAAACATAGCTGGGTTGGGGGATACATGAAGGGAAGGACACAAGGAAATACTACAAGGAAAAAGTAGTCAAACATGCAGAATTTCTCCAGAGGTGCCATTGGAGCTTCTTCTTGCATATCAAGATAAATGATCATATTGTTTTTGCTCTTGTGCTTCTGAAGAATTCCCTTCAAAATACCACTTAGTTCAGAAGGGAGACATGCTTCTTAGGAAAAAGTCAGGACTAGCATGAACAGGAAATTAGGTAAGAATGAGCAGGATCAGTTGTTCAGACTTGCAGAGCAAAAAAGCCCCAAAGAAACTCCAAATCAGACATCCAATTAAATATGTGAGAACTGGTTCAGGTCTTTAATGGGTTGTTTGGATTAACATACCTCCAAAAAACAAAAAGACACCATTCGTGTTTACAGTCCAAGTGCTCGGCCTTCCTTAGCTCTGCACTGCTTTCACAGAAAGGACGTCTCCAAAGCTACTGCAGAAGTGGCACAGAGCTCAGTCTGGAGAATGCTGAGGGGGATCTACTGAAATGCAAAGGCCTGAAAAACAAGAATGAGAGTTTGTGAAACAAGCACACACATGTGAAACCCATCCAGCTGTTAGAGCCACTTTCCCCAAATTTCCTTTGCCCAGTAGCAGAGCACCCAGGTCAACTTCTGAGTCAATCAGCACCAAAACAATACAATAGAGCAAGTGGGAAATTGCCCGTTTCAGCTATCTCTTTAAAAAGGGTTGGGCCTTTAATCCTTCTACTTTAGAGGGGTCTCTCCCTTTCCTGTAGTTCTGCTGTGACTACACAGACTCATCAAATCTGTTGCTAATCACAGTCAAAACAAAATTTTCCTGTTGTGCCAAAACCCCAATCTATGCCACCTGAGAAGGCTGTCAACAGGCAGCAGTTCCCCAGCACTTGGCCATTCAGGCCTTGAAAAAAATCAACAGATAAATGAGCAGCTGGACCTGCCATTGTATCAACTTTACCCCAGGACTCCCTTTATCTCTCTGGGGTAGATAAGACTGGCCAGGTGCTGCTGAGCATTAAATAGTCATGTCCTTGTTCTACAGGTCCTAGAAAGCAAGTGAAATTGTAGGTGATACCTCTCTATCTGCTCTCTTCAATTGAAGGGCAGCAAGGGACTCTACTCAAAAATTAAGGCTGTCTGAGGGAATGTGATTGTAATTCATTATCAAAACTGTTATTCTTCAGGGGCTAGCAATGAATATCTCAACATATGGTATCAAAGGCTGAAGCATTATTACTATGAATCTGCTAATTCTGCAGTCAGAAATACATGTTTTTCTCAGTAACTATAAGGTGTGCTATATTTTCTTCACAGCTTCATGTACAGGAATCCTGCACATTCAGATCTTCCACACCCTGCAAAATTCAGAGGTACTAAGTTGTATGTAAAACTCTCCCAGAATACATTATGTCTCCACCATTTCTTCACAGCTCCCAGCTGGGCTGCTGGGAGTCCAGCTCTACAACACCAGAACCTCTTCAACTACCAGCTACAAGTGGCAGTATGTCATTTATTCCCAGAAGTCTTCTTCTCCATTTGCACCTTTTCCATGGCTGAGCAAATCCTTTTTTTCCCAGCTCTTCACCAGTAAGAGTTAAGGGTTTTAACCCCTGATCAGAATTTCAGAGAGTTTCCTCACAGCATATTTTCATCAGAGTGTTTTTTACCACCACAGAGTAGTTCATCCACCTATTCCACTCAGATTGCTCTTTTTCTGAACTATTGTACCTTTCCTGAGATCAGAATCCAGACAGAAATAATCACCAAGCTGTGTTAGCTCAGCACAAAGGATGACTTTGCTCAAATGGAAACTGGCTTTGGGAAGGAAACTTCTCTGTGTGCATGTTTACAATACTTTCTGACAGCGCCTACAGAGTCACAGATTGTGGTCTTCTTTTGCATCAATAGTCTGCAGAAACAAGCTCCTTAAGCAGTGATGGTATTTTGCCTGCATTGAGGACAAGAGTATGATTAAATATATTCCTGGACCACTGTCAATGATTTTTTTTCCAGAAAAGCACCTAATGATTTTGGATGTCTCATCTGACACATCTGACTTCCAGAGGAGAATGTCAGGAATTTCTGAAGAATCGAAACCCCATACCCAGCGTATATTTTGAACTGGGCACCCAAAACAAATGGAGCCTTGGAAGGAGGTTCCTGTTTTCTGAACACTCCCAAATAACTCTGAATGCTCTGATGAGGAAGTGAGGTGTCCACCAGAAAACTGCAAACTATTCAGAAATGCTGAGCACCAGAAAGGAACACTAAGAAAAGCCTATTTGGCATCCAGTGGTAAATTTAAAAAAAAAAAAATTTAAAAAAATTAGAAAGCCAAACAAACAAAAAACCTCCACCAAAATGAAACAAAATAGAGCACAACATCATTAGGTTTTAAAATAGTAAAAAATTTTGACTCACATTGTTCAGCAGCATGCCCCTGGCAGAACTGGGGTTAAGAGTGCCCCTGGCAGAACTGGGGTTAAGAGTGCCCCAGCCAGAGATACAACACCAGCTCCCAACAATCAGCCACTTCAGTAATTGCCTTCAAATATCTCCTCTGGGTATATGCCTATACATATGCCATTCTGCCTAGAATGCCCCCAGGAAAGGACAGAGATAGTGCACTAGAGAGGGGAGGAAGATGAGGCATTGCATTGACTCTAGGACCAGGACACAATGCCTGGGCTCCACCAACTGGTTATGGGCTCTGTGAAGTTTGACCTTTTATTTTGGCTCTCACTAACTCAGACTGCACACTCTCAGTTCGGCACTGGGTGAAAGCAGGCTTTGGACTGTGTGAAAGCTAAAACCAGAGCAGGGGAATTCTTGCCCTTGGCACGAAGAGCTACCACAGCAGCTGGCTGAAAATGTTTTAATACATGGGAATCTGGCAGGTGGCTCAAGGCTGCATAGCTTTTGTGGAAACTTTCTGTATTGCTCCAGAAAGCAGGAGTTAAGAGAAAATGCAATTTGCGTGTACTGCAAAGTGATAAATAAAAGATTTAAATAATGCAAAATCCATGTTTAGTATTAAATATGAAGCCCACAGATTACTATGAAATATCCCTGTGTCCTGAGAGCAAAGCATGCTAACTCTCAGGGAAGGGATACCATGTACATACCGCAAGTTCTCTGGATGGCATAGCAGTTCAACAGGCAAACATGCTCTGCAAATACCAGAGGAAGCATGTGAGGATCTGTAGGATCTGGAGCCCTCTTAACATGTGCTGTGCAGGAATCAAGGAAGGAACTTCTGCGCAGGCAGGGTTACCTCGTGCCTTTGCAATGTGTACAACAGTGTTTGAAGCCTCACCTGACCTCTCAGGTAAATCTACTTCTCCAGAACCATTTTTGCACTTGCAGATGTTGATCTAGTTGTAGATAATATAACAAGAAGGATTAAAATTCCCTGAGCTAAAGACAAGACTCGAGTACATCATGGAAAGAATTCACTGGGGTTTTTTTCCCCCATCCTGCTACATATTTCTTCCAGAGAACTGCAAATGTTTTTGAAAGAGAAAAAATAATGATAAAAGATTTTGAATATCTGTACAAGTTATTAAGTTCCAAAGAATTCTCTCCAGAACAAGTTCTCAGTTATTTTGGGATATTTTGCTGGCTGTGAGGATGTGGTGCTCATAATTTAATACAACAATATTCATGAAATCAGCTTGATGTCATAATGTTTTGTGCTGGTAGAAGCCCCAAGAAAAGCCAGCATTTTAGAGAACATTGAACAAAACTTAGAAAAGGTATTAATTCAATATTGTGAGTTTGTCTGGGATCATCAACGGGAATAAAAAGTAGATAGAACAACAAATTTAAACTATGTCCTGGAGAAATGTATTCACCAAAGAGACGTATCCTTAAGTTTTTAATACTTTATTTTTTGTTTAAGTCATCTTGTTAGATTAAAATTAATACCAAACAAATTCAGTAGTTCTGTGACCAGTCAGTGTACATTTCTGATATATCAGCATATATGCACTTTTGCACATGCATTTCTGTAGCTGGTCAGTAACTTCAGGGTTAGCTTTTCCATTGCATAGATGATGCCTGCAAGGCTTGAGTCCCAGACTACTGTAAGTGCTTCTTTAAGTACATTTATTGGCATGTGAGGGTTAATGTTAAACACCTTTAGTGAGACTTACAGCTCTCTTTTATTACCCCATTTCTTGTTTCTGAAAAATGTGAAGCAGGAGTAGAAGGAAGACCAGATCCCCACCCCAAAAGCAGTGGAAGAAAGGCCAGTTCCCAGTGTAAAGGTACCTTCTCCTTTACACTGCCCATCCTCCTTGGCCATTATACCTGCAAGGTGGAGCACACTCAATCCTGCCACAAGTTCTGTTTTTAAATGCTATTTGGATGCCTCATGCTTCTGAGAGTGTGTGCTTCTCATGAACACTTAAGGGGATCTCACACATCATTTACTACTTTGCATGTGTGCCTGAAAAATTGTACATTTTGTTTGTACATTAATTTCATGTACAGGCTCTGTGGTTCTTTTTTTTCATTTTGTCCTCCTTTTTATTTTTCTATAAACATTCCTCTAAAAGCAATGTCTTTAATATCACCATGTGTTCAGCCATGAAAATTGCCAACTTTTGCTGGAAATGCTGCATGATTTAACTGTTTGCCAATTATTTCCTTTAATCCTGTGTGGTTCCATAAAATACTTTTATGCAAGTTTGATTTTTTCAGACATTTGATCAGTCCAGCTTGCCTGCTAAAAATGTTGCTTGACTCATATCCTGGCAACAGTGTTTATTTGACGTGCACTGGTGAAGCACTCTAGAAAACTGTACTCAGGCTAATCCAATTTAGCCTTCTATATCTTTGTGTGTTTTGGTGTTTGGGTGCATCTGAGTTATCGGCTGTGTCTAGTGGGTGACACATGCTGATCAGTGCCCCTTTGTTGTTTAATTAGAAGTTCAATGTTGAAGAAGCCGTGAGAGAGAAAATATCTGTATTCCTTGTGGGCTTTTTTTAGATCTGTTTGTCTTGGGTAGCTCTGTGCTATAAGAAAATCCAAGTAACTTTAGACTGTGTCTATCTTCAGCCAAACTCCAATTACTTTTGTATTTCTGTCCAAATAAAACCACTGGCTTTAAGTCCAAACCTATGAAAAATGTGCAGCTGTGAAGTTACATCTATTCCTATGCTCAGAAACGTTAAACAACGGGGCCAAAGTTTTTTTCAGAGGGAGGCACACCTGAAGACAAGAGGAGGGGAGAGGCTAGCCACATGCTGGGTTTCATGTGAGAATGCAGGACAGTAAAGAGGGGAATGTCTCATTAAATGTAGCTGTGCTAAGTTGTCTGAGTTGGTCATCCTGTTCATGATGGGTATCAAACAGTGTGAGGCACCTTGCCAAGGAGTGTCCTCTGGGATCCCAACAGCTGTGGTGGGAATGGGGGCATCAGGCCAATGTTCCAGCCAACCCCCAGGCTAGGACTGCATGCTGCTTACCTAAAGCTTCTTGCAGTTTTTGTTTAGTGACATATTTCTTACTCCTACTCCAAGAGGTGGAAAGATCTGGGGGCTGGCTGGGTTGTCCTTCAAAAATGGGTTTAAGATCCTCTTATTCCTGTTTACAAGAAGTGAGCAAACTTAACTGCTTAATAACAGGCAGTAAATTCACTTCATTGGCACCTCCTCAGCAACTGCACTACTCAACACAGACCTTCAGAGCCTGTGGTGCTGCATGCCAGTGCTAATTGGGTTTGCTCATCAGTGAAGGCAGCAAGCTCCCAGGTGCTGGCAGTGGGAGAGGGCAGGTGCTTTCACCACCAGCCTCTCACCATTGCAACAGCCTCTGACACCTCAGAGGGCTTCTGTGTGCTGCATGAGCTGAAGTGACATTGTGGGGATGGTGTGCAGACATCTGAAGAAGGCTGAGGACATCTCCTTTCTTACCACATCTATGGTAAATTAGACTGTATTTTCACAGAGCAGAGGCACCCCTGCCCATGCAATGAGGACAAGGCACCATCCTGTCCCAAGGAGCCTGGTGGGATAATATTTCTCCTTTAGGAGACCTGACCATTTCTGTTTGTAATGTATGTAAAGCTGTGGAGGATGATGGGACTGCTAAAATTCCCTTCTGCTGATTCATTCTTACCTGAGACAATTTACCTTTAGGGCTCAACGTCAGTCTGGTTCTGGAATGTATCAGATTGTGCCAGAAAAGAAATTATGGAGAAATGGCAGGGTAACAGCAGGAGATTTTAAACCAAGCTTCCTGTGGCCAGCCCTGCCTCTGTGCATGCTCTCCATTTCACATCACACAAGCAGGGTGACACCCAAAAGCTTTAATGCATTCAGAGTATTCATTTTCAGGATGAATGTGTATTTCCAGCCAGCACAGCAAGCTTGGGTTAGCCTGCCAAAATTTGTTGCATTTTTCTCTAATTACAGCAGCATCCAATAGATTTAAATTTGAGAACCAATGAGCAGAATCCCTGCCTCTCCTCCCTCTTCACTGATTGTTTGAATCTTTAAGAAACAGATTCCTAGTGTCTTCGGGACAGTTGGGAGAGCCTTTAGGAACACACTTGTCTTCAGCTAATGCATTGCGCTCAGCTGGGTGGTACATGTTTGCCAAGTTTAGTGTGTGCTGAAGTGCTTCCTGGGGTGGAGGCTGGAATGTACTTGGTTCACAATTCTGAAAGCATGTGATTGCAATGAATTAGTCTTGCATCAGAGAGGATTTTTTTTTAAGGTCTCCTATTTAAACAACAATCCATTGATATTTCTGAGGCTTTTTGAACAAAGTTGCTATTAAAAAATGCAAGTATTTCAGTGTTGCACAGGTGTAACATTATGTGTTGTATATAGTTTGCAAAGTGTGGGAGAGTTTTGGTTGAAAAGTACTCCGCACAAACATAATATCACCATCATTATTATAAATGCATTGAAGGCAGAGAAGCCTAAGCCGATCTATTATGGGCACCTGTCCCTGTATAATTTTCTAAAACTGCCTGCCTGGCTGAACTGATGAGATCTCCACTAAATTGGTGTAGCCTGTCATTTTGTTCAGATTGACATGGATTTTCTTGCCTTGAATTCCTGGCAGAAAGAAAACAATCAAAAAATAATGGCTCACAGATAATAAGGTTGCACATTGAGCTAGGCATAACATATACACAGCTGTCAACACTTTTCCTGCACACATTCACATAGTTTCATTATGAGATGAGCAAACCCAGGAGGAGAGGCAAAACAGTGCCAGGGTGTTCGCCATTTGACCCACCCCAGAACGCACCTGAGATCCACCTAATAAAGCTGGTTCTCATAATTTGCAACAGCCAGAGGGATGGGTTCCCTGGCAGAAGGACAGGCAGATAGTTTGCCTTCCTTCAGATAAGCAAAACTGATTATGTTTCACTGAAATGATATCTAATAAGGGCTTTTGTATATTTTGACCCTCAGCATGGCACCACTTCTCCTGCTGTCCTCTCTGGGGGGCTCTTAAAGTCCAAGTAACACATTTTTTAGAGATTTCAAGAAAAATACAGGCATTCTGGACAGCTTTCCTTTTTCAAGGCTAATGGGAAGCTGTAACTCAATACATAATGGCTTGCCTTGGTTGTCAACAGAGTCACACTGGCCCAGGACAAAACTCTCCTTGAGCCCTGTGACTCCATTATTCTACTGGGGCCAAGGCACACTAACCCCACAGCAAACAGCAGACAGGAGAGGGATGCTGCTGTCACACCAGGCTGACTCTGATTCCCCAGACTGGATGAAATTGTAGCACTTTCCAGTGAGATATGTCTGCAGTATCTTGGTTCTCTGGCTCCAGAGCCAACTGCCATCAGATGCTCTGCCATCCTGTCCCTGTCATGTCCTTTTTGCTTACCTGATTCAGCCTGATAAACTTAATTTTGGAGTATGAAAATATATCTAAAAGATATGTATGATTTCTCCCTTCCTTGTTGTGTCTGAGTATGTACTACAACACTGGAAGTTAGCAGTAGCTGCCTGCAGCTTATCTGTTGGCAAGGCTGGATTTGAAATCACATTCTCAAAGTACCAGAAAGATAGACCTTCTGAAAGGAAATGTTGGGTGAAAAAGCAGGAAAGCAAGTTCACTCACAAACAATAAACATGCAGATCGGAAATAATTGAGGCATTAGAACAAGGAGGAGGGAAAACAAAACAAACCATAACAGATCCTCAGATGAAGTGGTTTTCCTTGCAGTAGGGAAGAAGGACAAGGGGGAGAAGGAAGAGACCAAAACCATCCAGCTTTAGGTCGCTCAGAAATGACCAGAATAAGATTTTTCAGTGTGTGATAAATCCTGAGGAGCTGCTGTGTTCAGTGCCACAGTGATGAGCTGGCATCCTGGTGGTTCTAGCAAAATGGACAAAGTCTTTTAGGACCTGTCTGCCTGCTGGCTGACCTGCTGATGAGCCAGGAAAATACTTGCTGTGCCTGGTTTCCTTTAAAACACCGAAAAATTGACCTGCTGATTTCAACAGAGCATGTCAGTTCTACCAACTCACTGTCTTTCCAGCAGACTCCTGTCTCATGGGGAGATTTCCAAACTGCTCCACGATGCCAGACAGTTACAGCTATAAGTATTTTTATTATGGAATACCGCAGTATCATTCTGTAGAAAGACATAAAGACAAAGAACAGAATAAAAAGCAATTTCCTTTACTACTAGACAGCACTTAAACTGTGATATTTCCAGGCTCCGAAGCAGAGGGCCTGTGGGTCACTTGGGGGCCAAGCAAAGAGGGACAAAGGATTCTGGAAAGAGAGGGAGCACATATACAAAATCTAGAGCCAAGCAGGTTAAAGGGACCTTTTTCATAGCTTCATGGGATACAGTGTACAGATGTGAAGATAAAACGTGACACTGTTTTCTACAGCACAAAAAGGATTTCTAAAGCACTGAATTTAGGCACCCAGCCTAGCTGGTTTAGTTACCTGGCTTGCCTCCTTGAATTTCCTTAATAGAGCAACTCTCCCAGAGGCAATTCAGAACAGGAGCCTGATGCAGGCTTACTGACTTGCTCCTGGAAGTGAGTCTCTCTCCCCCTGTTTTTCTATTGACTCCAGGGGGAACCTGGAGAGCGCAGCTGGCTAGCATAACCAGCCAAATTGGGTGGCTGAATTTGGGTGGTCTGAACACCTCTACTTCTGCATGATGCCTGGATTAGTGTTGTATCTCTCTGTGGAATGGTCTTTCCCCCCCCCCTCACGGAGACCCCTGGAACCTGTAACCATTTAGTTTAACCCTTTCTCCCTAGTCTGACTTTATTGGCTGAGAGCCAAGTGCCTTCTCCTGGGCAGGAGTCTAGATGAGGCCCTGTCCTCCTTTGTTCTTCCTCTTTCCCCATTGGAAACCTTTGAGAATACACGTCTTGTACTACATCTGGGGGTTAGAGCCTCTTTTGGTATCTTTTGTCTTATCCCTGAAATATTCCTCCAAAGCCCTCTAGGATCTGAGCTAGCCAAGGAACTTCGGGGAGCTGTAGGGCATTATTATTTCAGATTAGGATTAGAGCTTTGTCCTTAACACCTGCATTGCTAGAAAAATATAGTGTTGCTCTTCAACTTTATGTTGCTATGCTTTAGATGAGCTGTATATTTATGTTAGACATCACTTCATTTGTGCATAGGATGTGAAAGTGAAAATCTAGTAGTTTGGTGTATTCAAGACTGGGAGGACTGGGGGAAGTTGATAAAGAGCCTGGAAGCCATCAGAAGGTCACATTCACCTCGGGGCATTACCTCTATCAAAGACAGTATCCTCCTGCTCTCTGAGTGACAGGAGTGAATAATGAATATCAGTGAATATTAGCCCTGAGTAACTGTGTAAGCAGCTTGGTATTGTTCACTCCTTGTTCACCAGCTTTATAATGAAATCTGAGTGTGTCTGCCCTCTGTCTGTTTTTTGCAGTCTTCCAAATATGAGCATGCATCGCCAGCTTCAGCCTGTATTATTGCATTCCAGCATACTTGCTTTACATGACATACCAGTTACCTTCAAACAAACTTTGGGCTAAGTTTGAACAGACCAACTCAAGGGGTGTCATTTAAAAAAGCTGGACTCTTCACCACGCTTTTAGTCAGATGTTTCTTTCAGGCCATTGAAATAATATGCAGGCAGCCACTTCCTGTATTTCCAAAGCTGACCTTCAACAGTGCAGGCTAAGACCAGATACAGAAGCTGAATTATTCCTTAAAAAAAAAAAAGCCAACTCACTTGTCTGTGGTCCCAGGAGCCCAGTTCTTACCCCAATATGACAACCTGTCTCCTGTGACAGAGTTTACAGTTTGAATGTGGCAGTGTCAGCAAGCAATTGGCACACAGGAGGAAAAGCACTGGACAGACCTCGGCCTGTCAGTCCAAGCAGAAGCTCGGGAGAACGACATGGGACTGCTCTGGAACATTGTTCCTTCCCCAGGTGATGCACAATCACCCAAAGGGTCTCATTTTCTTTCGGTCCTTTCCTGACCAGATAAGAAAGAAATAGGTATTTATTATCAGAGCAGTCCAAGCATGAACCTAATAGGTCAGAGGGTAAATGTTGTTAAGATGGAGCTATCATTACTAATACATTTTTCAAAGCAGAACCGTGAAGATTCTGTGTCATGCATCCAACTTTTCCATATGCTGGGAAGAAATACTGAAATGTTTTCCAGTCTTGACATTACTGCTACTGCATACTGCTTCTTATAGTTCCTTCCAGCTGAAAAGGCATAAAAGAACCCATATGTTTGGGTTCATGCAGAGAAACATCACAGAAGGAAAAAAAAAATCCCCATATTCCTGTTGCCTGGTTTTCACTATGCAGACCACAGACTTGGAATTGTGCTATTATATATTATATATATTATATATTATATATTCCTCAAATAGGAATATAGGGGTATTAGGGATAGGTCTGAAAACATCTGGCCTGGTCACATTGTGCTTGGCAAGGATGAAAGTTGATATATAAACTCTAATAACCAAGATCTACTGATAGGCAAAAAATGCTGAGATTTTGTTGTGTATACTTTGGGAGAAGTAATTATGTTTTGTTATATAATCAGTTATACAACACAGATTCTCCTCAAAGTAAATGGTAGCTCCATCCCTGAAGACTTTTGATGTGTGTTCCAAGAATTTGTAATAAATCAAAGCATAAATAAACTTTTTTAGGTGGCATGTTGGATGGCTTACAAGGAAACAAAAGTTTGCTTGAAAAAAACGCTGCTTTTAATCAAACAATTTATTTTCACTGAATTTTTACCAAATCCAAGACTTTGGGCCATAAATGGGTCCAGGGAAAGTTTGCTTGAGGCCAGTGGTCTTCAGGTTCTGGAATCCCTTGGCCTCATAGCAGCTCACATGTGCATCTGCTCTGCAGCCATATCCCCATCCTGCTGCCAGAGCTGCTAGCACGGGAGTGCTCCTAACACCTGAGTGCTCCTGGCTCCAAGGCTCACTCATCCAACAGCTCTGCCTTAGGAAAGGGGGTGTCTGGAAGCTGCTTGCAGCCACCCTGAGAGAGTAATGTTTTTGAGTATTGTGAAGCCAGCAGAGCTTCCAGTTTGATTGTAGAAAATTAAATTAAAGTTGGATTCTCATCAGAATCCAGACAAGTGGAATTAAAATTAGAAATTATCCTGCAAGCCTCTGTGTGGTGTGTGGCACTCTCAGTATTAATTGTCTTGATTTCTCCAGGACTGGAAGCGGTTCTGTCGGTAGTCCAGGACGAACTATCAGCTGGTTCTCATTCAAGTCAGAGGGGACTATGCCTGATCATATCAATCAAGAAAAGAAGAAGGTATGCAGAAAGTTCAGGTTTTGGGCCCATTAGTGCTATATAGAAGTAACTTTGTCACCACGGAGAAGGACAGGGATTTGACATATTTACTGTAGTCAGCACTCAAGATCTCACATTTCAGTGCTTCAATGCAGAAATGAGCAATGTAAGAAAGAGATACCAAATCCTCCTGGTTCAATCCAAAATTATGTGTCTTCCTTAAAAGAAAAATCTAATTAACAAGCAAAAAAACCTTGAAGTATTTAAAAGAGAGTGTGAAGAAGGAAAAAAAATGAGGGGACCTTTCTAAACTCTAGAACAAGTAGCTTGGCCCATCTTGTGTTACATGTCTGCAGGAGCTGGCCAGCATTAATCTCAATATTTGGTCCTCGAGGCCAACGGTCAGGCAATGGCCAGAAACATTAGGCTGAGGGATTGGTGGGGAGATTTAGGCCACCTGACTTGACCCCTCAGATTCATGCACAGTATTTTAATTCATTTTGTTGTGGTTATCCTGATATTCTATTTCCTTTATTACTATGGTCTGAAGTCAGTAATACACTTGAAAGTACATGTATATCTTTACCATAACTTTGAACTCTTGAGAAGCCCCATTATCCTCAATGAACACATGTGAGTACTTTCCTAGAGACTGGGCACAATTTACCCACTGGTTCAACAGCGGTGGCCAAAAGAGGAGCCTCACTTTTTATTATTTTTTTAATTAAGTAGAGCATGGCAATAAAGATTCTGTAAATTATGTCTCTCATTAAACCAATAGAGACATTCATTTTAATGCAGTCATTATTTCTATTTCATGGCTCCAAATTGAAGCAGCAAAGGTTTAAAATCACTTTCAGTGTCTTACATAGCTCCACGTGGTGACCTTGTGCAGCTGGAGCTGCAGTAACACAGAGGCCTATTTAAGGTATTGCCTTGTTTTGGTTATTTAGCGATGTCAGTGCACAAGTTCAGGAGGCCTTTTATCAGAGGATTTTCTGTCAGGCTATGGTCCATGGAAGTCTGTCAGGACTCAGTAGAACTGAAAATTTTGGTTGTAGCAATCATATGAATTTCCACCAGTGCCTTTAATGTTTTTCTCCGAGGCAGTGTTTTATGGGTTATCCCCTTCAGTCTGTCCATTTTCTAAAAAGGTAGGAAAACCCCATTGTCAGCTTCAAGTTTGGATCCTTATTAACTAATGCAGCAAACTCAAACTGTGTGTAAAAATCTAATTCATTGGACATGTTTGTAAACAGGACATTCTTCTTTCCTACCAAAATAATAACAAATACATTTCCTTGGTGAATGACCTCCACAAAATAGGCTACATCTATTTATGCAAAGTTAATTAGGTCATAACATTTACTTTTCTGTTCACAGATTAACAACTTCTTATAAATCAAAACTGAAACTTTGCTTCATTTATGGTATGCAATTTTTAAAATACTTCTGGTGACTATTATAATTTTTTTTTAAGATTTTGAGATATTATTTTTATTACAATACTTGCAATGGAAATCTAATAAATTAAATGAAATTGTAGCTTTTCAGGCAAACACTGTCTGAATTTTTAGTGAACCTATGCTAGAGATTTTTTCAAGGATTAAACCCACCAGTTTGTAAGCATGCATCCTGTAGTTAAGGTCAAACTATTGATTTTCATCTGTATGTAAATATATTCATTCAGTGGATCCTAAGTGGACTTATGAACATGTTTTCTTATAACAATTAGAAGCCTGTTCAAGCAAATGCCTACAAATTCACCAGTTAAATATATTCACAGGTATATACAGATTTATATATATAAAAATATATTCCCATGTATGCATGTAGCGCTGAATAACCTTTGACAAAGTACGATTCTTTATGGGATTGCTCTCAGTGCCAAGAAAATAATTAATGGACAGTTGAAATAGTTCTGTAAATTATACTTAAAATAATAATACACGGGCTTGAAAAGGGGCCTCAGTAGCATTTTTGGCACAATGTGAAGCTATTAATTTCTATTTATATCTCTTCAACAAAGTAATTAAACACATGCATAAATCCCCAATAACCTGAGCTGCACTTCAAAATATTTCTAAGAGCATTGCACAATGGGCCTGGGACATAAGAGGTTAGAAAGGGCACAATTCTACTTCCCAGAAAATACGGTATTTTGACTCTTTTCCATTTTGAAATGGTGCGATAGAATGAAAATATTTTGCAAAAGGAACACTCCATAATTAATTTTTATAGCAAAGATTAGCAATTTCAAAGAAATTTGACAGGTAATCCATTATAAAATAGTAAAAGATAAATTAAAATAAATCCCTGCAAGATCAATAGAAATGGAAAAAACTGCAAAATATGCCTCTAAATAAATAAAAATGAATTCTCCATCTAAATATTTTCTCTTCACAACACTATAAAACCAAGATAATCCCCAGAAACACTTCCAGTTTCAAAAAACCCAGATTGCAATTAATTTTGTTTTTCATCTGCTTGTGAACCAGCAAACCTGTACTATTTGTAGGTTTAGGCATGTAAAACAAATCTTGATGTCTATCCTGCCTTCAGCATTCGCTTCTGTTTCTGCAGAAATTGATCTTTGTGTTTCTTTATACAATAACTAGAACCTGGGTAGCATGTTCCATGGTTCCAGGTTATGAAACAGCAGCTGGGTATTTTCAGAATGGAATTTGGGTAAAACCATGCCTAGAAATATTGCAAATCATTTTGGGAGTAACTGAATACTGGAAATACATCAACTCTTTGCAGAGAAAAGCAATGAAAAGGTGCACAGTTTGAGCTGGGGAATGAAATGTTCTCAAAATTAGATGTATAAAAAATAGGACCTACCCATAAAAGAATCTTAATTTAAAACCAACCAGGCTTGCTCACAGCAAGATACACATCCTCCTGTTATAACTTATGCTGCAGTAGTTCCTAGAAGCCCCAAGACCTCATAATGCCACACACTGTACAGTGATCACATATCTATCTATCTATCTATCTATCTATCTATCTATCTATCTATCTATCTATCTATCTATCTATCTATCTATCTATCT